>APFE031505015.1:0-25352 GCA_000404065.3 Pinus taeda | reverse complement strand
GGGAATAGTTGGGAGATTTCAGGCAAATCCAAAGGAAACTCATCTTCAAGCAGTGAAGAGGATTTTCAAATATCTTTAGGGGACTCAAAACTATGGCTTATGGTATCCTAGAGATACAGATCTCACACTTCATGCTTATACAGATGCAGATTGGGCCGGAAGCATGGATGATAGGAAGAGCACAAGTGGTGAAGCATTCTTTATGGGTTCCAGATTAGTATCCTGGTTCAGCAAGAAACAGAGTTTGATTGCCTTATCTACAGCTGAAGCAGAATATGTGGTAGCTGCATCTTGCTGCACTCAACTCCTTTGGATGATGCAGACCTTGCAGGATTTCAAATCACTTGTACACCACCTATCCCCATCTTATGTGATAATACAAGTGCAATCAGCATTTCAAAAAATCCTGTCATGCATTCAAAGACCAAGCATATACCGATCAAGTATCACTTTCTTCGGGAACAAGTGTTGGAACAAAGGGTCAAATTGGAGTATGTTCCTTCTAAGGAACAAGTTGCTGACATTTTCACCAAACCACTGCCGAGGGAAACTTTTGAATATCTCAGACAGAAGCTGGGAGTCGTGAATGTATCATCTTGGTGTTAAATTTTCAGAGAAAATTGGGTGTACGCGTGTTGGATAAGGAGTATCCGCGTACATACGCCGGTCGGTACAGAGTCAGTCGCGTATATGAAGGTTTGATGGATATCAGAAGGAGCAGGCTCTGGTTGAAGATATTTTGATAAGGGTCTGATAGAGACCATCCGGCACAGGTTCAGTGGGAGTAGATAATCTTCTAATTATGCATTGTTGGCATTAGTTTAGAAGCTTTTGGTTCTAGTCCATAGCTGTTGTTGATTTTTGGTAGAACAAAGGCAGAAGGTGAACAAAAGGAAATCTTGCTTGCTGATCTGAATGATCATTGTCAGTTGCTGCTGCTATCAGTTGTTGATGACTTTTATAAGTCATGTTTTCAATATTCGTCTCTATGTCATGTATCTCTTTCTTTTATGGTGTCAAGGTCATGTAACGGCCTATATTGGTTTCCCCACTATGCCTGGGATGAAGATGTAATGTATTTGGTCATCATATGTAAATTTCTGATGTTTTCCGCTCGGTTGGATGAATGATCCCCACTTGGTTGGGTGATGGATGTATGTACTAAATCTTATGGTGATAGGAAGGTCTTGTATTATTACACAAGTCTTGGTTCTTCTTCAAGAACATCCTTTTGCAGATCTTGCCTACAGTCAGGGGGAGCATGGTCAGCACAGTAGGGCAGAAATTTCAGCATGTACTCAGGGGGAGCACAACCCTTTTCCCTTGATGACAAAGGGGGAGAATGATCTTGGATCTTGGATCTTGGTGTTGCCATCAAGTCCAAAGGGGGAGATTGTTGGCATTATGGCACAGGTTTGGAGCTATGGCACAGGTGTTGTCCTTGATGGCAACCTTCTTTGGTAATAGATGTCAGTTCAGGCACTCAGAAAGTAGAAGAAGACATATACGCAGGTTCATCTAGACGGAGGCGCATATACAGGTGGGTTATTCGTTACAAAAGCACATTTATGTTGGTGATCATTCTTTTGGTCCATGGCAGTTAGATCTTGGAACTTGAACCTATGTTTTCGACCATGGCCTCTCGTCAATTGTGTCGATCCCTAGTTTTGGGTTCATGGTATTGAAATGTTATGGTTTTGGACCATGGTATTGGGGAAGGCCTAGGACTATAAAAGAGGAAGGAGATCTTGTGATAAATCACCATCTGGATTATTATTGAAGATCTGATAAAGTTCTAGAGCTGGTATATTGGATGGTGACACAGATCTAGATCTGAAGGAAGGAGGAACCTTAGCATAAAAGGAAGGATAAGGTCTATTCATGGGTCATAATCTTTAAGCCTAAATGGTAGTATCTATGTATGATTTTGATCTGCTTGATGTGGTGCTTGTCTGATCTATTAGTCTGATAATCTGGGTTAATTAGTGATCGAATATCTGGAAGAGTGTGTTGTCCTTTATAGATCTATACGCAGGTTCAGTAAAGCGAAGGCGCGTATACACGCAGTTTATGGGAAGTAAAGTCACGTATACGCAGGTTGTTCCACTGTATACGCGTAGTCGCGTATGCACGCAAGTTGCAGACTGTTGAAATTGCGTATATGCTTTAAGCTGTGATCTAGCTGTTTCTGCTTATTGCTGTTATGTTCTGGGTTCTGTTGTGTGGTTTCTGGTACTGTGTTTGGGTATAGTTTGCAAAGAAGTATCTACTTGATTTCAGATCTAGTTGGTGAAAAGTTGTTTGGTTGCTGAAGAATTTCTTGATGATCGGTTGAAGTTCATGGATCCAGTCTGAAAATTGATGAAACGTGGTCCCTGGAAGAAAGAGAAGGTTGTAGCCTTCTGTAGGCCAGCAGCTACGTGCTAGTATCTTGGCTAGTACAAGAGCTAAGTGGGTTGTAGCTCCCTTCCAGGAAAGCTGGAAAACGAGAGAGAGTTGTAGCTCTCCGCAGGTTGCAGCCTACGTACTGGTAAAGGACTGCACCAATACATTGTAAACAGAAGTTTCTAATTTAAAGAAAGATAGAAATGAATTGCAGCAGGTGGTTTTCACCCACATTGGGTTTCCATCTTATATCTGGTGTTCTTGTGTGTGATTGTCTTCCTACTCTGTTTTACTGTCTCTGGTTACTGGTTGTTTGATGCTGCATCTCAGATTAACAAACATCATCTGAAAGTTTAAGAAAATTAAAAAGCTTGCTCTGTGTATGCTGGTTTACCTCTGAATAGTTGCGTATATACGTGAGTTTAATTAATTGAAGTTGCGTATACAATTTGGTTTTTGGAAAAGATTATTTGACTTGATAATATTGATTCACCCCCCCCTCTCAGTATTATTTCCAACAAAGTGGTGGTGCAATATTTATGGGTTCCAGATTAGTATCTTGGTTCAGCAAGAAATAGAGTTTGATTGCCTTGTCTACAGCTGAAGAAGAATATGTTGCTGCTGCATCTTGTTGCACTCAACTCCTTTGGATGATGCAGACCTTGCAGGATTTTCAAATCACTTGTACACCACCTATCTCCATCTTATGTGATAATCAAGTGTAATTAGCATTTCAAAGAACCCAATCATGCATTCAAAGACCAAGAACATACCAATCAAGTATCATTTTCTCCGGGAACAAGTGCTTAAACAAAAGGTCAAGTTGGAGTATGTTCCTTCTAAGGAACAAGTTGCTGATATACTCACCAAACCACTGCCCATGGAAACCTTTGAATACCTCAAGCAAAAGCTGGGGGTTGTTGATGCATCATCTTGTTGTTGAATCTCTTCTGAGTGTTGGTTATACGCAAGGTTCATCACGGTATATGCGTACATGTGCTGGTTTGCGGATTGGTCGAAGATCGAATGGTACAGGTTCAGGGGGAGCATATAATGCATTGTTGGCATTATGGTAGTACAGAAGGAGAACATGGATGTTGATCTAAACATGGCTGCAATATGTCTCTATCTCCTTCATGGTCGTTTATGGTGTTTGGTGGATTATGATTCTTTTTTGCAGATCTGGTTTATAGTGAGGGGGAGCATGTCCTTAGGGGGAGCATAACCCTTTGCCCTTGATGTCAAAGGGGGAGAATGAAGTTGAGGATCTTGAGGTTGCCATCAAGTCCAAAGGGGGAGACTGTTGGCATTATGATTCTCGTATGGCTCTATGATACAGGTGTTGTACTTGATGGAAACTCACTCAAGTGGCATTGGTCTATTCAAGCTCTCAGAATGATGGAAATTAAGAGGCTGATAGGTGAATTGTTCAAAAGGTGCGAACCCGCAGGTTCACCATGCAGGAGGTGTGGTCATACCCGCAGGTTATCCATTGAGAAGGTGCAGACCCCAGTGCACACACTTCAAGGCAGTGAAGTGCACTCACGTGGGGATTCTTATGTTTGGCTCATGGTATTTAGCCTGCCTTCTTCTGATGCTATGGTTTTGGCCCGTGGTATAGGATCTATTTTAGCCCCGATTTGGATCCTTTGTATTTTTCATTGATGGTTTTGCCCCATGGTGTGAATAAGGGCTTGTCTATAAATAGGGAAGGAGATCACTTGGTTTTTGGCATCTTTCATTTGAATATCTTAAAGATCTGAAATTTTGGGTGATTGATTTTAAAAGCTATATCTAACTCAAGGAGATAACTTAAGTTAAGGTAAATCTATTAGCATGTCGTGATCTCTCAGGCGCATGAACAAATTTGTGGATCTGACTGACTGTGGCACATTGGTGTACTGAAAAATCCTTCCCTAATCAGAAGTCCGTAGGCGATCCGAAGGTGCAGTGCATGGGTACGCAGTGCAGTCAAAGGCGAAGTGCGTGGGTACGCAGTGCAGTAAAAAGCGCAGTGCGGGGTACGCAGTATAGGAGAAGGCACAGTGTGGGGCGCACATAGCACAGTCAAGTGCAAAGTGCGAGGTACGCAGGCTTGAAGAAGGCACAGTGCGGGTCTATGCAATAAGTCAGAAGTGAAGGTGCGGATCTAAAGAAAAGTTCACAGAGCGGAAGAACAACCAGTGTGGATCTGCGCAGTTCTATCTCAGAAGAGCTGCGGACATACGCAGACCCCTGTTGGTGAAGTTGCGGTCTTATTTTGAAACAATTGTTGATTGTCTTTTATCTATTACAACAGAGTTCTGGGGTTTGATTTCTCGTATTCTTTTCTGATTACAGCATTTTGAAGAGTGGGTAATTCATTGGTTTATTGTACAAGTAGATTGGGTGATTTTCATGTACTTGATGATTATTTGATGTTCATGGATCCAGTTTGAAAATTAATGAAACATGGTCCTTAAAAGAGCCAAGGGGGTTGTAGCTCCCTTCCACGAGAAACTGGAAAACGAGAGAGATTTGCAGCTGTTTGCAGGTTGCAGCGTGAGTAGTCATAAAGGATTGCACCAGTACAAGATCATTGTAAAAGGAGTTTCTAATTGAAAGAAGATAGAGACATATTGCAGCAGGTGGTTTTCACCCACATTGGGTTTCCACCTTATATCTGGTGTTCTTTGGTGTGACTATCTGTTTTTCTTGTTCATGCTGATTATTTTATGGTACTAACATACAAAGAATAATTCAAAGTATAAATAAAGAAGATATATTGAAAACAATTTGATAATACTGATTCACCCCCCCTCTCAGTATTATTTCCAACACCTTTCTCCCTATTGTTGGATGAGTTCCACTTCTCATCAAGTAACTCCTCCCTCAGGGAATTTGCTTTTCCTATTATTGCGTAAAGGAATAAATACATTTTGTAACTCCTCTCCTTCTCATCTATTTAATAAAGAAAAAAGTGAGAATTGAGAGTAGCATGTTCATTGTGAATAAGAAAGATTTTTTAGTGTGGACTACAATGATGGAGGAAGAAGAGAATGTGTGAACCACATAATATGTAAGAGGAGGAGATATTCAAGTAAAACGCATGTCCACTTAAACATCAAAATTATAGATGGGCATGTTTTGGAGGTTTGGGTGCAGAATAATTTTGAGCTTGATATTGAGGATATTATTGGAAATATTGATGGTAGTCGGTGTTTCTACCATAAGAACGTTGCCATCACTTTGACCAAGATGAGTTTTGTGGCTCACGTGGCCATGTCTTCCATAGTAGGGTTGTGATCCAATCACTTTGTGGTTGTGCATAACAAGGAATTTCTCCATTGGGATATTGTGCCATACCTATTTGACAAGCCTCCTAAGGTCTTCTATGAACAACATAACAAGGTTGCTTTTTTTAACTTATCCCAACTTCCTTTTGGAAAATAAACACGAGTGTTGATATTAAAGTGAAGTCCTTTGTAGCATGAATCTCTGCACATATAAAAAAAATCAATATTGTCAACAGAACATTCTCATAATGAAGGTTTATACCTACATCTAGGATAGAAAATAGAAAAAGTAACATTTGGAACTTTTTTCTTGTTTTGTACTCTTAACATATCAATTTGTTCACTATTCTTGAGCACCACATGGTTCAGATCTCATATGGAGTTTCTACCCTATCTAATCAGCCTTTCGGATGTAGATCAAGATATCTTCATCATCCAAGGGCAACAATTGGGAGGAAATGGGCATCTAATTCATCACCAGATTATTGTGCTAAAGAGAAGCAATTCAAGTCTTTGGATCTCGTTAAGGAGGTGAGAGTACTAGGAGTCTAGTCTAGAGATACTGTCCTAGTGTCGAGATAACCAATGGAGGAAAGGTGAAGATTGCAACAATCACCAACAACCTCATTCTCAGAGTAATTTTGTTCACCATGGCACATGTATCTAGAACATAAGATGTGCATGAGGCTTCCAAGTATCAATTTCAATATGATATCACATGTTTGACCCCAACCATCTTCCACTAGTGCAGAGGCACCTTGGCGAACATGAAGCAACAAATGTCCAACGGTAAGAATAGACACCTAAAGAAGTTCGAGTCTTGTTCTATACTAGTCACCTTCTTCTTGGAGTGAGTCCTCCTCTTCTAGTATCAGTGGGCAGAAGTACCACATCCTATCCCACAAGATGTGAGGCTCCTAAGATGGAGCCAACTCATGCTTCGAGGAGGCATAGTTCAACATATGCATTATCAACCATAATTATTCACTTGGCTTGAATGCTAACTGCTTGTGGTAGATGGTTACACTTAATGCAACTCAAATTTTAGAGGGGATTGAGATCTGCCTCTACCACTAGGTGAATAGTGGACCGACACAGGTAAAAACTCATTTTTTTATTTTTTCAAGTTTTATGATTTTTATAAATGTGTAAGATAAGACTCAACTTATGATAAATGTGCAGATGTGGGACAAGACAGACCATGAGACATGTTCCCAATAATACATTGAGGTGCCCATCTGATAGTGGGTGAAGACTACGAGGAAGGGGCTGACCCCTTAGAAAATATGGAGTGCAATCTAGAGGAAATCACTCGAGGGGTTCTAGATTATGCCACTATCAACAATGTTTCACTAAATTAGTAGCGATATACTCTGGGAGTCTCTGTGAGACTGCATCGACTGCTAGGCCATGTGATCAAAGTGGTCTCGTGCTATCATGAGCACCATGTAGTTTGATAGTTTATCTAGTCTTTTACACATTTTGTAGGGTTTGAAAGCCAAATGTGTGAGAAAACTCTATTTTCTCACATTTTGAAGTAACACTAAGGAAGATGTGATATATATATGCATTTTTTATTCCTACTTATGCGTTCATAACATGATTCAATTTTTACAAATGACGTAAATGTCTATCAAGAACAAAATTTGCCAATGCATTAGTTAATGTATTTAAATTATGTGGAATATGTTGATATGTAATATAATAAAAACTTCTTTCTAGCAATGTAACACATAGATACATATGCAATATTTATGGATTTCTTACTAAGTAATGATTGCTTAATTGTAGCACAACTTGCTGTGAATCCAACTTGACAACTATATCCCTAATTCCAAGAGAAACTACTTCTCACAAGAGTTCAATAACTCCACTATATTTAGAAATATTATTGGTTGTTCAAACAAGGAAGATACCTTCTAAGTTAATCAGCTCGTCATTAGGGTCATAGAGTACCCATGTTGTGGAAGAGGGGTTTTGCGTGTTACAATAAGTACCATCAATAGACAAATTGTAATGACTTGATGACATCTCCAAACCGAGTTTGCAAAGACAAAAGACAGATGGTTATGGAAAGGGTTCTTTTAAGATAGCGAGAGTCTCTTTTAGCAAGTGACTAAAATCAGATCATCATGGACAATCCTTAGTGTAATGATCCCCCTCACAGATGAGGCAAGGATAATTCTACTTTCTTCTAGAATCATCATCAATAGAAGATTTAGGAGGGTCTTTTTTTAGGAGATCAAATTTGGTCTTTCCTTTTGATGAGAAAGAATATTGCAACAAGAATGATGCAACTCCTAGTGCTACAAGCTTTAATTTATCAACCTAGGGTTTGTACAAACTTCGAGGTGACAGTGTTGTATACACAAGTAAAATTGATGGTTCTGTCTTTTGTTACTGTTCAACTCGCGAGAGAGAATTAGGGTTTTCAAGTCAGAGTTCTATGGATTCAAAAGAATCATGATTACTAATCAATGAAAGAGGAATCTACTCTAAGAGAAATCTTGTCTACTGTAATAAGGAAAATGACTTAAATCCTATGCTAAAAAAACTCCATTCGATAACTAACTGTTGATAAAATATGCTTTACAAGAATGCCAAGCTAACATGTATGAAATGCTACTATCCTAACCATGGAAGTTCAAAACATCAAACACCATTGTTGTGCATGTAAAAGACTGAAATAAATTTGTTGTTTTCTTTTTATTATTTTTATGGAAAATCAAGTATGAACCCTAATCTCTTTTGATGATATGGAAGGAGGATTATGGATGTTGGAGAATGGTTGGGAGTTTTGGGAGACCCTCATGTACCCTTGTGTTGCTTCCTACAATTTTCACTCAATTTTGGCCTTAAAACAGTCCACTATAGGAAAATGTACTCGATGTACTAAAAACCTACATGATTCACTCTATTTCTTCACGACATAGCAAAGAGGAGAATGATTGGTGCTAGATGTGATTGAAGGCTTGGGGAAAGTGGCTGATAGGTGGAATGGAGTGAGAAAATTCCTAGGGTCACTCAGAACTCAAAACCAAGGTTAGGATATGGTTTTGTTTGCTCATCATGCTTGGAGGAGTTCCTATGTAAAATGACGAAATTGGTGAAGGTTTTTGTGGAAGCAAGGAATGATTATGGATGGATGAAGTTGGAAGGTGGTTTGTTGCTATGGTATATCTCTCTAGTTATGAAACACTTTCTCTACATGAAACATTGTTATTTTCCACGAAATCATGTAAACAACAAGAATTATAATAAGCTAGAAAAACAAAGTTTAATTAGATAACTCTCTACTTCATGCATGAGGAAAATTTCAGAATGAAATGGAATCATTGATGATATCTATTGTAATACTAAAGATGGAAGAGATGGTAGTTAATTCCTACACTTGCAAACGTATCAAATTATGGTTTAAGTACAGTAAATCATAAATTTGATGAGAAAATAGAAATCTGTCTTTTTGGGGCTACATAGGGGTCCTTTCCTCAAATCGTGATCCTTGAAGGAAGAGGTGAGGTTAAGACACCTACTAGCATATTTTTGATGCTTTTTCCCCTTGTAGCCTGCTACTAAAGTAGAGAACAAATGGAAATCAAACTAATAAAAAATTAATCAAATCTACATTGCCTGCACTGAAGTACTTCTAAGAACACTTTAATCATGAATCAATGAAACCAATCTAAGCATACAAATTCAATAAGAGTAGCCTTTCCTTCTAGGGTTGGGCCCTAACCAAAGAGCTTCATCCATGTGAGTTAAATCAATACTTGACCATAAGAAAACTCAATCTCATTAACAAAACAGAAAATTCCATAGCAATGTCTTCCACAAGTCTAGAGCTCAAAAATAACGAGTGTTTTTAAAAAACAAATTCGAATCCTAGTGAGGTTCTAGGCCTATTTGTTATACAATTGAAGTCCCCAATGACTTTCCTTAAATCTAGAGAGGCTCGACTCCCAAAGTCAAGATCAACTAAGTCTTTGACTATCACTTGCTTGGCAGCCTTTTGATCTTCATTTCCTGGCTACTTGTACTCTAACTTGGTTTGATTAATGGAGGAATATTTAGATGAGGGAGGAGTAAATGAGGAGGATTTACCTCCTACAATCTCTCTTCCTTGTCCCATTTAGGCTACAAAACTTAATCTTGCCAAAATTCCTCGATTTTGTCTTTCAAAATCGCATAACATCGCACTTTAACTCATGTCATTAAACAAAATATAATCAAAACATGTAATAAATTGTGAGAAGAGTTGATTTGACTAAGCTAGTGTTGGAAATAATACTGAGAGGGGGGGGGGTGAATCAGTATTATCAAATCAGTAAGACTTTTTTTCATTTTCATACTTAGATTCATATACGCTACTTCAGTTAAGGATATCCGCGTATATACGCGACTGTGTTAAGAGAAACCATCGTACATGCAGTAATCTTATAATTCAGTTAGCTTATCTTCAGTAAATGCATCAGAACATTATTAACCTAATTAACAGTAAGCAGAATAGATCATCACACATAAAGAGCACACACATGAACACCATGATATAAGGTGGAAACCCAATGCGGGAGAAAACCACCTGGTGCAAGTCATCTCAATCTTCTTCTTAATAAGAAAATCCTTTTACAATATTTTGTACTGGTGTAGCCTTATACCAGTAGGGGAGCAACAACCCCCTTTGCTCTTGTACTAGCCGATCAATTTACTAGTACGCAGGCTACTACCTGCTACAATGCTCCAAAGATTTCCTTTAGCTGTTGTACTAGCTTAGATACTAGTACATAGGTGTTGGCCTACAATCTTCTCTCCTCCAGGTACCACGTTTCATCAATTTTCAGACTGGATACACTGAAGCACACACATAATCTGAAGGCCACGTTTCATCCAATTTTCATACTGGACCCATCAATATCATTGAATCACACAATCAATCAACACTTAGCATTATCAATCTCTGAATCACCCAATACTGAATCACTGAACCCTGTGAACAAAAGCAGTCACCAGGACACAGAGCAAAACCCTGAACACTATTCAAAACCAACTGTATCATCAACATCATAGCTTAAATGGGATACGCTATTTGGACGAACCAAACCTACGTACATACGTGTTTTTACCAAAGCCAACCTGCGTATAGATCTATAAATATTCATTCATGACTTGCGGCGATTTCAAACTTAAGTTATACCCAGTTCATATCATTACATGCGTCAGTATATAGATCTAGAATAAACATAATCAATCATATAGAGAGTTCATTTCAAACTATTTGATCCCGATCTATCCTTAGATCTTGTTCTCCATCAACTAATGAGATCCCTCCTTAGCTTAGATCAAGCAACCCATAACCTGCATACTGGATCTCATCCTTCATCAGATATTCAAGTATTTTTCCATGCATTTGCCTAATGATCTTCTTCTCCTTTTATAGTCTTAGGCTTTGCTCAATACCATGGTCCAAAACCATAACAAACCAATACCATCAACTCAATACTAGGGATCAACACGTCTGTCGAGATGCCATGGTCCAAAAACCATAGGTTCAAATTCCAAGGACTAACCGCCACGGACCATAGGTAAGTTTTCCAACATATACATGCTTTTCCTTGCATGAATGTGCATGCATACGCATACGTGACTTTGTAACAACTAACTTGCGTGTATACGCGGATCTATCATGATGAACCTGCGTATATGTATTTTCTCTTTATTCTTGTGGTCTTGTTCATCAATTCCTTGCTGCTGACCTTCTACACTTTGATTTGTCATCTGTGTGGTTTTCCATCAAGGACAACACTTGTCTCATAATGCCAATAGCTAGGAGGTGACTTAAGGTCCATATAGTTACCCAATGATGAGGTTAATCATGACCCCCATATTGAAGGTGTTTCTTAGCCTCTAAGCAACTCAATGAATATCCATGTCTTTCATAGCTGTAGCGGCCTCCATGACATCCCATGTTTCTATTGTGCTTTCCTCTTCTTATTCATAGAATCCTACCTTCCTTTCTACCTCCTCCCACTACTTTCTCTCTTCCTGTTCCTTCTCTACTTCTAACATTCCCAAGAGAAGTGGTGGGCTGAGTCTCAAGACAATCCAATTGAGTTTGAGCCTTTGGATGGCTTGTTTGTACATGGGTGTCATGTTCAATGCTTCTCTAATCGTTTGAGGAGAATGGTACTCTCTGATTTTCAAATTATATGGCAAATTATTCCATCTCCTTTGGAAATATTGCATGCTATCATCCCCTAATAGTCTGAACATATCCCCAAAATGTGTAATTGCTTGCTCTGGGGCAGGAAGATACCTAGCTGCAAGTTGAGGATCATTTGCAATTAAACTATATGTTAATGACATCCATTGGATTGTACTAATTATCTCTTATCATGAGAGGCACAGTTTTTGACATTGCCAATATATTCTTCATTTCTATAGCCTTTGCTTCCTCATGGTTCATCAATGATGCCAAACCCATCCACTGTAAATCCTCCAACTTTTGATTAGGGTCTCATACATTCATATATGTCAAAGCCATGTTATCCAACTAGAGCTTAGACATCTTATCCATATACTCTAATGTACGTTTGTCATAGAGATCAATGAAATATCTATAATCTTAGTATGGCATAGTGCATGTCTATGCAAGGGCCTTGATTTAAAACAATAGCCATTGTTCCTTAAGGTACAATACATAGGACTTAGTTGGCATCCTGCACTGGATGGATTCCAAAGATAGAGTGGCCATGGATAACGGAGAATTCTTTATTTCTTGTATCTGTCCTTTGAACCATGCATTTACATTATGGCCTCAATGTCCCTCAGGCTACCTAGTTTTCTACCCATCTCCTTGAGCTTTTCCTCCATGTTGCAAATGTCCTGCACTCCCTTCAACTTTGTAATGTACATCCATCTATGTGTTTTGTCTCTTTCTTTCTCAATCTCAAAGAATAATGGAATGGAAAATATTTGTGGAGAGAACCTCCCCCTCTCAAAAAATCTGTAGTAGGAGTCAATATTAGGTTGAGCACTAGGTTCCCTTAGTTGTGGGTCCTCTCTCCTTGTTTCTAGCTGCTTACATCCTTCCTCATCCAATTTTTAAGTTTCCTATAGGTTCAACAGAGTTTCTTGTAGGGCTACCTCTGCTTCTTGTAGGTCCCACTTTGTCTCCTGTAGGATGTCTTTTCCTTTAGATCAAGTGGATCTAGTTATAGGCCTTTCACATAGGTGATAGGAGGCTTAGGTGTGGTTTGTACTGAGTATCCTTCTTGTTGAGTTTTTATAAGAGGAGCCATATTATCTTGCTATTTAGGCGAGTCCTCAATAGTAATGGGATCCTTTGTTGAAGTTTGGGGTTTTCCCTGCCTTATCCTAAACCTTGCTTGGAGTTTGGGCTTTTCTTGTTCTAAAGTATAAGGGGGTTTGCCTCGGTTGTTTTCCTTCTTATGTGATACGGGTGCTGAGGGAATTGAGGGCAATTGTTGTCTCATTCTGAGTGGGTTCTAGAGACACCCTAGGTGACTCCTCCTTGTCCTTTTCCTCTTCATTTCCATTTCGCTTCTCACCTTTGTATTCCCCTCTTCCTCTCCTTCGAGATGCTCATCTTGTTTATTAATGTCCTCCTTAGCATCTTCCTCTATTTCTGCATCACCTTCTTTCTCTTTCTCTTCCTCTTCATCCTCATCTATATCCTATTCATCCTTCTCTGCTTCTTCTCCAACTATTTTAGACTCTTCTCTGTCTTTTTCACTCACAGTAGGGCTAATATCATATGTTAGGGCTTTGATATCCTCATCTGTCCACATGTCTCTAAAAATTTCCCATTGGATAGGAATTTTGAGGTTTTGGAAGGAATCTTTTGAATAATTCTAATCAACCCATGGTGGGCAAACTATTGATACTTTCATTCCTACACCTTTATGCTTGTATCAATCAGTGATTGCAAAAGGAAGTATGGTACACTAAGCATATGGTGAGGAGGTGTTTCTACTCCAAACCTCAATTCTTCAAGCACCCTAAAGTGATAACCATAAACCACACTATACCTACCTTCACATGATATGTATTTTATAAGGTGGTAGCTTACCTCATTCCAGGGGTATGGTAGGCTTGTTATCCTTATTCCATTCTTGTGTTCAGTGTGCTTCTCTCCCAATAAAAAGAATTTCCTTTTGGCAGTTTGGCTATTACCCTTGTCTTCCTTTCTCCAATGCACCCCTAGGGGAAGTGTGGTAATTCTGCTTATGAGTTCAGCGGAGAACTCTATGGACGGGCCCCTCACGACAAGAGTGCCATGGGTTCTTGTTAGTGTAATGATGGAGAGAGCAAAATCTCGGGCTACTTCATCATCATACCCTCTTAATTTCTCAAAATACCCCATCCAATTATGCCTAGGGAAGATTTCTACCAGAGGAGGGTGTTCATGAATCCTCATAGTTTTGATGGGCTTCCTTTTATTAAATCCCCCTATGATTTTGTCTCACGAACTTTGACGAGAAGAGATGTATGATACAAATCTTAATGAAGGAAGAAATGGGATTGCAATACTTGTGGAACTATTTGCTTACACAACTATCAAATTCAATCAAATTGGGAGATTTTTCTATTCGTTTCACATGGAAAAATGGAATGAAATGTAGAGCCTACCTCCTTATGGTTCTTGTTGTAGCCAACCTGTATGTTTCCTTCTATGAAACTGCTCACTCCTAATTGTGTAGACTGCTTGATTGTGTCATGTAGGATTCCTTATGTGATCTTATATGAAATCCTACGCATGATCAAGATTGTTTTTTTTCTCTTCCGTAGGTTCCTTGGGTATGAGAGTGACTTTTCTAGAGTGATCCTCGAGAATATGAATGCATGAGTGCATGAGGATAAACGTTTATTTCCTCTTATCATCGAGTTCAGTGAGGTGGTGTGCTAGCACCTGAGGTATGATTTTTTTCCATTTTTGGACCATTGGTGCCCATTACCACATCATCATTCCCCTCTCCTCATAATCAACTCCCACTTTCGGCATCTGTAGCTCAACTACCTCTGATGTCATTCTTTTCTCTTTGACTTGACAGTTTCCACATGTGTGGGGACTAACTTTTTTGTCCTCATTAACTGAAAGAAGTTGGCGAGGTTAATTGTCCACCTTTCACTTATAAACCAACTCGTCCACAATCTTTACATATTTTAATTAAATTATGCAAATGAGAGAGTGAAGTGAGATACTTGCATACGGTGCTAATACCTTGCTGCAATTTTTTGAGGACATGATGTGCTTGTTGTGTGTCAGTGGCATGTTATTTATCACTCCTTATATATATATATATATATATATCTTTCCTTGTTGATTTCCTTTATGTGCACGTACTTGGTGTTCAAGATGAATGTGCTGCTACTACTCTCGAGCTTCTTCTACCCTTGGATCTTCATGTTGGAAGCTTGGTTCAACACATGATTTTTATTCTGTGGGATAGGTAGCTACATGATTTCCTACAGGATGTGTTGTAGTTGGTTCTCCCTAAAAAATTTTAATCGTTTCCACTGCTGGGACTTGAGGATGATGACATGGATGGAGAGGAGGCCTATAAGTGTGAATAATGAGAAATACACTCAGGTGCTTCCCTCCTCTGCTGTTTGTTTCATCTTTTCTCTGTGTTTTCTCTTCAAGACAGTGAATGTTTTGAAAACTGATTGTTATTTATGATGGATGCAGGGGTGATTATGGTGGAGAGTGGTATGGTAATGAATTTTTGATGTAGGGTTTTTTATTTTTGGACATGGGAAGGTCATTTCCTGGCCCTAGGGTTACTCACTTTAGGATTCTGAAGCCACTATAATTCCTACAAGATCATTTTGTAGGTTTTTAGGGTATCCTATAGGTTTGCAGGGAATCCTTTAGGTTTAAACAGAATCATGTAGAAAACATAATACCCTTGCAAATTAAGGCAAGTGAGTGAAAAAAATGAAAGGAATGGTGGAATGATGAAGGATAATGGATGGGGAAATACAAATATGAGTGGAATAGGTCCCTCTTTTATTCACCTTTTCTCTCAGATTGTCCTCCTACTAACCTGGAAACAATTTTTCATGATTTTTGTTTTCTCTTTTTCCTTTTCAATTTTTTCTTGAAAATAACTAGTGTGCCTCCAAGAGGTTTCAATTCTAGTTGCTTGCCCTCGACACCTCAAGAGAGGTTTTCACCTAGATATATTTTTGTTTCTGTTTTTCCTTTTTATTTTGGACACCATTGGGCAACTACCAGAGGTGTTCAACCTGATAGTGGGACTGAGGTGACTAATGGAGGCTTTCCCCAGGGTCCTTATTTTTCATTTTTCTTTTCTCAGTGACTTGCTAAGGCAAGAGCTAAAACTTGCTCCACCACCATCACTATTTTATTGATACCATCAATGAACTCTTGCCTTGACAATGTTCTCTTGTAAATATTCGTTATGTGCCCATTAACATGTAAAGGAGTGGCGTCCGCATCTATGGTTCTCATTTGCACTGAACCATTATCATGAATCATATATCTATATCTAGAATCATATAATAAGGCCTAATCATCTTCTTGAAATTATTTATCTTTGATGTTCCTATGCTGCTAGATATTCCTCTGAATTTTAGTTACCTCTATGTATAGGAGGGCCTATGTTTTGAGCTCATCTAAGCCATTCAACTCGAGTAATCTCTCTTTTTTTGCATTGCTGAGATCTAGATCTAGTTGGGCTACCATCCTCAATGTGCTATACTCAAATTCAATGGACAATAGGGCCTTTTTCCTAGATACCAATTCCTAGGGTTTGAATCCAGTGGTTGTCTTCCAGGTGGTATTATAGGCTCACGTGGCTTTAATTACTTTATATACCTAATATTTCATGTTGTTGCTAACCACTTTAGTCACAATGCCCCCGAGCACTCCATTGGTGACCTCCATTTGCTCATTAGCTTGTGGGTGATAGGGAGTGTAGGTTCTATGCTTGATCTTATGCTTGCTTAACACGTCTTCAATCATGTTGGAGGTAAAATGCCTTCATCAATGACGAGTTCTATACGGTACCCAAATTTGTGAAATACATTCTCCCTTAAGGACTCAACAACCCTCTCCCTTAAGGAGCGTCAATATTTCCAACAAATTCCATGCCCCACTTGTCAAATGGCTCAAAAATCATTTCATATTGCATAGGAATTTCATCCCTTGGAGTACGCTTTCCCATCTTTCGGCACCAATCACATTTCACGCAAAATCTATGCCAAAGCATTTTGGAGTACCCAAAATTTAGAAAGATTACTATAATGTTGTGTATCTCTCCAAATGACCGAGTTATACTCCTCAAATATTTGAGGGGTATGCACCACAATCTTCGTGAGAAAGTGATGTTGTTCAAGCCCAAAATGGTGGATGATATTATGTATAGGCACAACAGCTCAAGAACATAGGTCTGAAAAGAGCCCAATGTAGTGTATCAAACAAAAAAGAGAAATGAGACGCTTCTAAGGATGGGAGGAAGAAACAAAAAAGGGGGAAAGCATAAAAATATGGTAGCCACAACACATGGGTGCAAAAATCCTAGTAACCACTACAACGTTGATGGCGATACGGAGCAGAGGTTTTGGAAGTTGCATTGAGAGCTAAACTGAAAGAACCGGAAGAAAGATAATAAGAAGAAGAATATCATGACCATTAATTCACACAACAAAGTTGAAAAAATCTTAGACATGGATGAGAAGATTGCCCATACATTAATTCAAAAGGATGTGAATCTTTATATCCTTCAACAACACGAAGAGAAAGAAATGACCAAACACTTCCATGTAAAGCTACAGGTCAACAAGATGAAGATTGATGCTCTCCTTTACTCAGGATTGCTGGAAAATTTCATTGCAACAGATCTAGACAAGATGTTAGGGATCAAGTGATCATCTGAACCCATATCCATTGGGATGGGTACATAAGGATGCAAAGCTTAAGGTAAAAAATTAGTGTAAACTTACATTTGTTATGAGTGTTTATTTTATTGATGAGGTAGATCTGTATGTCGTTCCCCTTAATGTATGTGGAGTTGTGTTTTGCAGTACACACATGTACATGTGTGATGCTATATTCATCGCAAGAGCTAACTAGTACCATCTCATAAAGGATGAAATATCATTCATCATTGACTTGCGTAAATAAAAGTTAAAAGTTTCACTATAATTGGCAAAAGAGCCAACAAATTGATTAGTTCGAGCAAGAAGTATGTGTTATTGCTTTTAAGAGAAAATTATCCTATAGATGAGTGAATAAGAGGTAAGGCATAATTAGAGGGGTGTACTAAGGAAAAGAAGACAACAATTGGGGGAGTTGTTATAGGAATACAAGGATTTGTTCCTAGAGCCTAAAAGGATACATCCTAAGAGAGATGTGGAGCATGAGATCTAGCTATTTTCAGACTCCCCATTGCCAAATATTGGGTTGTACATGAAGTATGCTATAGAAACAAGCGAGGTGAAGAAATAGTTGCAACAACAATCGGAACAGGGTGTTATTCGACTCTGTACATCACCATGTGGGTCACCCTTCATCATTGTGCCAAAGAAGAATGGGATCTCACACATGTGTATAGATTAAACAACAATGAATAAAATGATGCTCAATAAGAGATACCCCATGCCCTAGATAGACAATCTGCTAGATCAGTTGCAACAAACAAATTATTTCGCTAAGCTAGACTCAAAGTCTCGATATCACCAGATTCTACTGAAAGAAGAAGATACATGGAAGACCAACTTCAAAAACGGGCAAGGTTTGTATGAGTTGTTAGTTATGCCATTCATCCTCTATAATGAAACAACTAAATTAATGACATTAATGAATTATGTATTAGGCCATTTTATAGATTCATTTGTTATTGTTTATTTGGATGATAAGAATAATTAACATTTGATGCAGGTGCTATAAATATTGAAGAAGCACGATCTCCTAGAAAATATTAAGAAGTGTGAGTTTGCACAAGAGTCCTTGATGTATTTAGGATTTGTGATTGGTTGAAGAGAATTAAGGATAGATCCTTCAAATATGGAGGTCATCATGAAATGGTTGGTGACTACAAGGCCACCAACATCAACGCTTACAGCTTTAGGGACTCTTATTCACATAGATCCATTCACTGATGATGCATACAGAGATGAATGTTTAGAAGATGATGGTTTAGTAGGTCATGAGAGTACCAAAAAACTCATCCATGTGATATTCTATAAATGAGACATGTTTTTGTTGTCATACATTTTCACATTAAATCTCATGGGTAGAGATCTTAAGGCCTTTTGAACAATGATATATTTTTTAAAAACTTGACAAACTCCTCTAATCATATTGGTTACTTCATCAATTCTGATAAATTATTCTTCCACACGTTCTTATCTATGTATTTTTAAGATTTTAAAACTCATTTTTAAGGTTTGAAGTTTTGCCTTTTTAACTCTATCATCTCCTTCATGACTTTGATTGAGATTGACCCATACTTCATTAGCAGAATTTTAGTACATAATTTTTATGATTTCAGACTCACTAAGCACAAAGAGAATGAAAGTCTTGGTTTTAGCATTATTTTCATAGAGGCTTTTTCTATCAACATTAGTGCTAGGGACATTAGGGACATCTTAATCTGCTAAAATAGAACTGTAAACATCTACTGTCGAGGACATCAGATAAGCTTCCAAATCAACTTTCCATAAGGCATATTTTGTACCATGAAAATGTGGTATCTTGCTTGGGTAGGTACCTTGACTCTCTTGCCAAGACATATTCTTCATGAATCTACCTTTGAGTGGTTAGAACGTTCATGAAGGAATTTTTTTCTAATAACAACTATTATAATAAGGAATTACTCACACGGTGAATCATTGATAGTGGAATTCATAAAACATTAAGTGCAAACCTTCAATTATTTTCACTATTGTTAGTTATTTGAGAGAGCATTCATACTAGAATAAACATGAATAGAAATATAAGATATTCAAATACGGTAATTGAACAACATACACACAAAATGACACAGGTTTTTTTATGTGAAAATGAGTGTTAGAAAGCCACTAATGTGTTTTTTTATTATGATGTAATTTCAGCACCCACTTAATTACATGAATTTTTTCACACGAGGCCCCAATACCCTTCAAATAGAAAGAGACAACTTTCCAAGAGGCACCATCCTCTTATGAATGTAAGAAACTACCTTCTCTAGCCATTGTTCTTCCTTTCATACAATTTTCAAATTGAAAATAGAGGATAATACATTTAGACAAAAACAAAAACATATAATGAAGGCTTTCACCTCTGTCCTTATTTTTCATTTTTCTTTTCTCACTAACTTGCTGACGGAGGAGCTAAAAGTTGTTCAACCACCATCACTATTTTATTGATACCATCAATGAAATCTTGCGTTGACAATGGTCTCTTGTAATTATTCGTTATGTGCCCATTAATAAGTAAAGGGATGGTATCTACATCTATGGTACTCATTTGCACTGAACCATTATCATGACATCTCTCTATGCCATAAGGCACTAACCATATTTTCCTTAAATTTCCCTTAAAGTATTTATATCTAGAATCATATAATAAGGCCTAATCACCTTCTTCAAATTAATTATCTTTGATGTTCCTATCATGCTATATATTCCTCTAAATTTGAGTTACCTTTATGTATAGGAGGGCCTACATTTTGAGCTCATCGAAGCCATTCAACTCGAGTAATCTCTCTTTCCTGCATTGCTGAGATCTAGATCTAGTTGGGCTACCATCCTCAATGTGCTATACTCAAATCCAATGGACAATAGAGCCTTTTTCCTATAGACCAAATCCTAGGGTGTGAATCCAGTGGTGGTCTTATAGGTGGTATTACAGGCCGAGGTGGCTTTAACTACTTTATATACAAAATATTCCATGTTGTTGCTAACCACTTTGGTCACGATGCCCTCCAGTACTTTTTTGGTGACCTTAGTTTGCTCATTAGCTTTTCAGTTATAGGGAGTGTAGGTTCTATGCTTGACCTTATGATCGCTTAACAGGTCTTCAATCATGTTGGATATAAAATGCCTTGATGACTAACGAGTTCTCTAGGATAGCCAAATTTGTGAAATACATTCTCCCTTAAGAACTCAACCACCCTCTCCTCTGTTGCTGTCTTAATTTCCTTAGTTTCAGTGCACTTACCGAGATAGTTAATGCACATAATGATAATCTTGCTTTTCTTGGATTAAGCGTCAATAAGTTCCAACAAAGTCCATGCCCCACTTGTTAAATTGCTCAAAAATTATTTCAGGTTGCAAAGGCATTTCATCTCTTGGAGTACACTTTCCCATCCTTTGGCACCAATCACATTTGAGGCAAAATATATGCCAAAGCATTTAGGAGTACTCAGAATTTAGAAAGATGACTCTAATGTTGTGTATCTCTCTAAAGGACCAAGTTGTACTCCTCAAGTGTTTGACGAGTATGCACCACAATGTCAATGAGCAAGTGATGTTGTTCAAACCCAAAATGGTGGATGATACTTATGTATAGGTACAACACCTCAAGAACATAGGTCTGAAAAGAGCGCAATCTAGTGGATCAAAGAAAAAAGACAAAAACTACGCTTATAAGGATGGGAAGAAGAAACAAGAACTGGGAAAGGATAAAAATATGGTAGCCATAACACCTGAGTGCAAAAATCCTAGTAACCACTACAACGTTGATGGCGATACAGAGCAGAGGTTTTGGAAGTTGCATTGAGAGCTAAACTCAAAGAACACAAAGAAAGATAATAAGAAGAAGAATATCATGACCATTAATTCAGACAACCAAGTTGAAAAAAGCTTAGTCATGGATGAGAAGATCTCTTATACATTAGTTCAGAAGGAGGTGAATCTAGGTATCCTTTAACAACACGAAGAGAAAGAAATGACCAAACTCTTCCATGTAAAGATACAGGTAAACAATATGAAGATTGATGCTCTGTTTGACTCGGGATTGCAAGAAAATATCACTGCAGCAGATCTAGACAAGATGTTAGCGATGGAGTGATCATCCGAACCATATCCATTGGGATGGGTACATAAGGATGCAAAGTTTAAGGTAAAAAATTAGTGTAAACTTACATTTGTTATCAGTGTTTATTTTATTGATGAGGTAGATCTATATGTGGTTCCCCTTGATGTATGTGGAGTTGTGTTTTACAGTCCACACATGTAAATGTGTGATGCCATATTCATGACGAGAGTTAACTAGTACCATCGCATCAAGGATGAAATATCGTTCATCATCAACGTGCATAAATAAAAGAAGAAATTTTCACTCGTAAGTGGCTACTAAGCCAATAAATTGATTAGATCGAGCAAGAAGTATGTTTTATTGCCTTTAAGAGAAAATTTGTCTATAGACGAGTCAATAAGAGGTAAGGCATCCTTAGAGGGGTGTACTAAGAAAAAAGAAAACAACAATTGGCAGAGTTGTTATAGGAATACAAGGATGTGTTCATAGAGCCTAAAGGGATACATCCTCAGAGAGAAGTGGAGCATGAGATCTAGCTATTTTTCGACTCCCCATTGCCAAATATTGGGTTGTACATGAAGTATGCTATAAAAAGAGGTGAGGTGAAGAAATAGTTGTAACAATTGTTGTAACAAGGTGTGTGGGTGACCCATCATCATTGTGCCAAAGAAGAATGGGTCCTCACACATGTGTATAGATTATAGGGCATTGAATAAAATGATGCTCAATAAGAGATACCCCATGCCCTAGATAGACGATCTGCTACATCAATTGCAACAAACAAATTATTTCACTAATCTAGACTTAAAGTCTTGATATCACCAAATTCTAGTCAAAGAAGAAGATACATGGAAGACCAGCTTCAAAAAGAGGCAAGGTTTGTATGAGTTGTTAGTTATGCCATTCATCCTCCATAATGCAATAACTAAATTTATGACATTAATGAATGATGTATTATACCATTTTATAGATTCATTTGTTATTGTCTATTTGGATGATATAATGGTATATAGTCCTACATGGGAGGAGAATAATTCACAGTTGATGCAGGTGCTCGAAACTTTGAAGAAGCAAGAGCTGCTAGAAAATCTCAAGAAGTGTGAGTTTGCGCAAGAGTCCTTGATGTATTTGGGATTTATGATTGGTGGAGGATAATTGAAGACAGATCCTTCGAATATAGAGGTCATCATGGAATGGTTGGTGACTACAAATGTTACTAAGGTTATGAGTTTCATTGGAGCACCACAATACTTAGGGAGATTCATAGCCTTGTTTTCAGCACTATCAACACCACTCCATGCCATAAAAATAAGTGGCAAGAGTTTCTAGTAGGGAAAAGGGTACTAGAAGGGTTTTGATGAGTTAAAGAAGAAGATAAGTGAAGCACTATTTCTGGCATTACCAAACTTGCAATGGCCCTTTGAACTCGATACATATTTGACTAGTTATGTTATGGGAGTTTTCTTGATGCAAGTAGGAAGGCTTATTTTCTACCATTCTGAATTATTTCATCGAGGAGTTCTTAACTACCCTACCTATGAGAAGGAGCTCTATGCCATGGTGCAAGGTGTGAAGAAGTGGAAGAACTATCTAATAGGAAAGGAGATAATAATCCACACACGTCACGAGTTGTTACAGTAACTTTAGGCCCATAATAAGCTACAAGAGACAAGGCACTACAAGTGCAAGGGGTTTTGTAGCAATTTAATTTGGTGATTAAGTATAAGAAGGGTAACACAAGCAAGTTGGCCAACATGTTTTTAAGGCCACCAACATCAAATATTACAGCTTTAGGGACTCTTATGCACATGGATCCATTCACCGATGATGCATACATAGAGGAATACTTAGAAGATGATGGTTTAATAGGTCATGAGAGCACCAAACAACTAATCCATGTGATATTCTATAAATGATACATGTTTTTAATGTCATACACTTTCAAATTAAATCTCATGGGTAGAGACCTCAAGACCTTTTGAACAATGATATATTTTTTCAAAACTTCACACACTCCTCTAATCATATTGGTTACTTCATCAATTCTGAGAAAGTATTCTTCCATGCTTTCTTCTCTATGTATTTTTAATATTTCAAAACTCATTTTTAAGGTTTGATGTTTTTCCTTTCTAACTCTATCATCTCCTTCATGACTTTGATTGAGATTGACCCATACTTCATTAGCAGACTTCTAGTACATAATTTTTATGACTTAAGACGCATTAGCACAAAGAGAATGAAAGTCTTGGTTTTATCAAGATTTCCATATACGTTTTTACCATCAAAATTAGTGCGAGGGACAATAGGGACATCATAATCTACTAGAATAGAACTGTAAACATCTACTCTTAGGGACATAAGATAAGCTTCCAACTCAACTTTAAATAAGGCATAGTTTGTAGCATGAAAGAGTGGTATCTTGCTTGGGTAGGTACCTTGACTGTCTCGCCTAGACATATTCTTCATGAATCTACTTTGAGTGGTTAGAATGTTCATGAAGGAACTTTTCTCGAATAACAATTATTGTAATAAGGAATTACTCAGAGGAGGGGTGAATCATTAATAATTGCATTCATAAAACATTAATTGCAAACCTTCAATTATTTTCACTATTGTTAGTTATTTGAGAGAGCATTCATACTACAATAAACATGAATTGAAACATAAGACATTCAAATACGTGAACTAAACAACATACACACAAAATGACAGAGGTATTTTTATGTAAAAATGAGTGCGTGCAGAAAGCCATAATATGTTTTTATATATGTCACACCTACGATATATGTATATACTTCTCCACGTCAATGAAGTCGCCACGCTCACCATATCTCCTCCGTTCTCGCACCACTCTCACAAGCCCAATACCCTTCAAATAGAAAGATACAACTTTCCAAGAGGCACCAACCTCTTATGAATGCAAGAAACTACCTTGTCTAGCCATTGTTATTCCTTTCATACAATTTTCAAATTGAATATAGAGGATAATACATTAGACGAAAACATAAATATTGTATAATGCAGTACCAAGTCCTTTCATTCAGCTCGTTGAAGCCTGATCCTTGTTTCTCAAGTACCTCTACTCACCACCATATTCTTCACCCTATCTCTCTTACGCACTCGAAATGCTGAACAATTAAAATCACACAAGTTCTACTTTCACTTTCTTTAATTAGTCAGCACATTGTTGTTCCTCTGTAGCACCAGCAATGCATGTCTTGCCATACTATACTTAGTCATGGGAGAAGATTTAATACAAAGAAAGGGTTGTGGATTGTTTTATATGTAGAGAATTAAGTCAGATTCAAGCTATTGAGTCAAATAGCTCCTCCGTCAATAACTACATGTACTCACAACATGGTTCTTCCTTTTTTCTCTTCAAGGGGCATAGGAGAATAGGAGAATAATACCACAAACACTCATTTTCATTTAACTCATGATAGCCTTCACTAAAGCTCAGGGGTGACCAGCAGTGTTTGACGATGGGCTACATTAAATTGCTCCTGTGCGTCTTGGTCCTTCACTACCTTGAATGAGTGCTCTGAGCAGTTGTATTTACTTCCATTCTTAATTCCCATATGTCAAGTCATTTATCTAAATCCTAAAGGCATTCCATTACCACCACTATCAATTATGTGGATTTCGCCCTTTATCTCACCTTAGATGTTTTAAGGTAATGGGTCGAGATG
>APFE031505003.1:0-16813 GCA_000404065.3 Pinus taeda | reverse complement strand
AGAGGTTGTTGGATATCCGTGGCCTTTGGTGATTGCCAGACTGGGCTTGGAGATCTGGATCAAAGAGATTACAAGTTGGATATGTCTTCAAACCTATTTGGAGGTGCAGTCAGTTGGATGAGTAAGAAACAATCTGTAGTGGCACTATCAACTACAGAGGCAGAATACATGGCAGCCATCATGCAAGCAAGGAAGCAGTTTGGTTGCAGAGATTGTGTTCAAGTATGGGGTTAGTACAGGGAGCTATAAGGATAGACTGTGACAGCCAAAGTGCAATTTTCTTGGCAAAGAACCCTGCTTATCATTCAAAGACAAAGCACATTGATGTTCAGTATCACTTTGTGAGGGATACGATAGAAGAAAAAAAGGTGTTGCTGGTAAAGGTGGACACTTTGAATAATACTGCAGATGCATTGACAAAATCTGTGAGCTCTGAGAAGTTCTCTTGGTGTAGAGAAACAATGGGTGTTTCAGGGCTGGAAAATGGACTAAGCTCTCCTATGGCCCCCTGTGGAAAGAAAACAACAAGTGGGAGATTGTTGGGTTGTGTTATATTCTTTCCACATAGTTAACAGGGGGTTTGAGGGGTACCCATAATCCCACTTTATGGGGTCCGGGGCAGCGCCCCGGAAAATTTTGGTTTTGGACCCTATGTTAGGTTGGGCGAACCCACCTATGGTTTTTGTGCATGATTTTCGGCCACATGTTTTTGGATTTTGCGGATGGTTTTCGGTTCCATGGTATTTGGATGTAATGGTTTTTTGGTCCATGTAAATTGACGTGATGTTTTCGGTCCATGTATTGATTTGTCTTCGGTGTATAACTATGTATATATAACATTGAAAGGAATATTAATGAAAAATCAAGCTGTTAGTCTCAGTTTTGAGATCCAGTGGGAAATCTCTATGTATATGTGTTTTATGTGTTATGCTCTTGCATTTTTATTTTTCCTGTGATTTAGAATTCGTATGCAGGTAATTTTTGTACGGGGTTAAGACCTACATGGAACGTTTGTGTATACTTTTGTAATAGATGATAGTTATCTATAGCATGCTTCCCTTGTATTTGACAAATTGCGCACCATAATGCAGGTGTTGTACTTGGTCCTGCTTTTTCCTTTGGTCTCAATGGAATTGACCCTCCTCCCACTATGTAGTTCACAAAGACTAGACAATGGTCCTTGTCATGCCCCTAGCCTTTGCACTTTATGCACCATACCTCCTTGTGCGCTTATGGGAAAGCTGTCTTGTCTTGTTTCAAGCCTTGCGTCTCGAGACACAAGTTTTTCAACTGCGCGTGGATCTATTGGACTCCTAAATTAAGATCTTGTATTGGGGTCTCATGCAATCTCATTGCAATCTCCTAAGCCTTGGCCTGAGTTGAAAGCTTTTGTTGCGACAATGCATTTCTTAGATGCGTGTTAGCAATGCTACAAACCATGCGTGGTGTTACCCATCTAATAAAGTCAAGTTGGCTCCATGAATCATAAACTTTAGTCTCTGATCTAGCTCCTAGGGGGTCCCACTTGGAAGCATCATGATTTCCTTAAATTCAATAATCAACTGTGTCTCTGATTTTTGCCAACTAAATCCCCTGTCTAGCGCAGCTTGGATATCTGTGATCACTGCATTTGGATTATCATTAGGGTGCCTAATATACTATGTCAATGCGCGAACCTACAAAGCACTAACCAATGTTTCCTTCTTGATATTATCATCCATGACTCCTTGTGCTTCCCATACAATCTTTACTACGAACCAAAATTGGTTTAGATCTTCGTTCCCTAGTCCTTTGAATACCAGCTACTTTATTGCACTCACCATATTGAACTGTGGTCGTGGCAGAGGTGGTGATGGTGAAACTGGTGGTGGTGTAGGTGGCGGTGGTATGCACGGAATTTGCTGCCTTATCAGACTGATCGCACTTCTAGGTGAAACTTTCGCAAGCTCCTCCTCACTTTCTCGCGAAGGTTAAATCAAAGGAATAGTCTCTAGTTCTTCGCTACTTTTGTTTCTGTAGATCCTCCCACTTTACGTAGCCCCAAACATCAATTTATTCACATAACCTACTTTTCACACAGTAGTATTTTAATCCAAGTGTTCAAAGATTTACTGTACTTACCTTGTGATCCTTTGGGGAAGCATCGTTCCACTTCACTGTAGCTGACCGACGTATCTACTGTGAATTCGGTGATAAATCCTCTGATAATTCAATCAAGCCATTGGTCCACAGCATGCAAGATCTTATCTCCTTATGCTTCTAGTTTGCGCACCAACTCTGGAGTCCACACAATAGGTTTGTCGAGCCTACACCTTCCCTGATTGTCTCTTAGCTTCGCGATCCACTCGTACAACTTAGAGGGGAAGGATGCAACGAAAATCTCGTGGATTTCCATATAAGTAGCTCTAACCATTGTTCCTTTGATACTCACAGATTCCTATTTTCCTGCACCGTGAACTTGTGAATCTTTCTATCCAACCACCCTTCAATTTCTTTCTTTGTCGGATTCTAGTGACACAACATCAAAAATCTCTTATGCAAATTGTGGT
Source organism: Pinus taeda (assembly GCA_000404065.3). Lineage (NCBI taxonomy): Eukaryota > Viridiplantae > Streptophyta > Pinopsida > Pinales > Pinaceae > Pinus > Pinus taeda. The sequence continues at coordinate 14,264 of APFE031505003.1, read as the reverse complement.
CTTGGTAATGAAACCATTTGTTGGCTTATTCGAACCTGACCTAGGTTTGGAGGTGATTTAGCCAAACAAATCCCGGTACTACTGGCCCTTTCAGCAACAGTCCACGGAGCGTGGACTGAGGTCTCACTCGAAGTAGTATGGGAGGGTGCTAGAACTAGGTTTTCACACCGTGGAGATGTCTAATGAGTTCAAGAGGTCCGCGGTTTGGCCCTGCACACACATTGCTACTCGTGCTTTCTCTTACCTCGCAGCCTACAATGTTGCGTTTGCGCAACCCTCCTTGAGGCCCAAACATTGTTATTACCCAAGTCCTTACTAGTCTTCCACTATTAGTTGATTATATTAGCCTATTTATATGCGTTAAGTTATACTTGCAATATAAATAATTCATACAAGTGCGTGCATTAAATAAACAATGTATTTGCAATTTATAACAAACATGCATTAACCCAAGAACAGATGCATAGAATTATGATAAAGCTTCTCTTTATTATTTTCTTCTTCGGGTACAGACTCGAATTCGCCTTGCGCACTCAGCTACAGGGGTCCGCACACTTAGTTGCGGACTACTAGGCCTCTGTGCACTCAACTAGAGAGCCTTCTTCTACCCTATGACTTAAAGAAACCCTAGCCACTTAGAATCTATTATTCTCGCTTCCTTGGTACATTCTTATCTTTTAAAATTAGAACCTTGCTCTATTTATAGAATCCCATGGTTCGCAGACCATGAGTAGGTTGACATTACATTAAAAAACTAAGGTGGACAACCCTGTGACTCTATCATACATTTCGCGCTCTGCGACCACAATTCACGGAGTCTTTACAACAATATTGCGTCAAAAGTTGGGTATTGAGCCCCGAAACATGCCTTGGGGGGATTCCATGCCCAACGTGATTTGCTAAAGGAATATGAATATTTGTTTCCTTCTTCAATCTCATAACTGAAGGGAATTAATGAATATTTAGGAGAGATGGAGATAGATTTGAAACCAAATGCAAAACCAATGAAACATTGAACTTACATATTAAACCGAAGAGTTAAAGAAAAGGTGAGGAAATACATTGAAAATATATTGGCTGCAAGACTTATATTATTGGTTGATGAGGAAAAGTGGATTAGTCCAATTGTAATCCAAGATAAGAAGGATTTTGAGGAGATCAAGGTGTGTGTTGATTATAGAAGTCTTAACAACACCTTTGTCCATGATCCATTTCCTACTCCTTTTAGTGATGAGATATTGGATATTGTTGTAGGCAATGAAGCTTATTCCTTTACTGATGGGGTTTTTGGTTATCTTCAAGCCTGGATTGTAGAAAAAGATAAGAACAAAACTACATTCACAACTAAATGGGGTTCTTATGCTTACAATGTCATGGATTTCTGTCTAAATAATGCTTTTGCTCTACATTGAAGGATCGTGATCATTGCATTTCAAGACTATATTCATAAGTTTATTGAATTATATATGGATGATTGGACCGTGTACAGTTTGATATAGAAACATTATAGTTTACTCATAGTAATGTTAGATCAATGTAGGCAACTTCAAATCTCTCTAAATTTGAAAAAGTGCATTTTTCTATCCCTTTTGGAAAATTGTTGGCCACATAGTGTGTAAGGAATGGGTATGTGTGGATCTTGCCAAAGTTACAATAATACTAAATATGCCACCACAATCTACTACGAAGTAGTTGTGGTCAAATCTCGGACATACGTGATACTATCACAGGTTAATTTGGAATTATGCTTTAATTACTCCACCATTGGAAAATCTCTCAAAGAAATTTCAACAATTTGCTTGGTCTACTAAATGTGAATATGCATTTGACACCCTGAAGGAGAACCTTGCAATTGAGCCCATCTTGGTTTTCCTCGATTGGAATAAAGAATTCCATGTTCACATAGATGCATTTGGGATTGCATTGGGGGCTATTTTGATGTAACCAGGAGAAAGTAACTTGGATCATCCCATTATTTTGCTAGTAAAAAAATTTCTGTTGTGGAGAAGAATTACACCACAATAGAAAGGAAATCTCTTGCTATGGTGTATTTGTTTTAGATGTTTAGAAACTATTTTTTGGGAGGTCCATTTAAGTTTTTCACTTATCATTCGACTTTAAAGTATTTAGTTAATCAACCTGTATTAGAAGGGAGAACATGCTATTGGATTTTCCTATTTCAAGAATTTACATTTGAAGTCATTGTTAGGCCAAGACAATCGAATGTGGGTCTAGATCACTTATCTCGCTTGTAATCTAGAGAATTGGGAGGCTTAGCCAATTATCAATTTCCTGATGTGCATTTATTTAAATTTGAAGTAGTCCCAAATTATTTGGAGAATATTTCATTGTTTCTCATAATAGGTAAATGGTCTGATAATTTTAAACCCACTCAAATGCAACATATAGTTGTTCGCGCTGCCAATTATCAACTAATTGTGGGACATCTATATAAAATGTGGCTCCATCACATTTTGTGAAGATGTGTATTGGACAATGAAATGGATGATATTTTGTGGGAATGCCATATGGGAGTTGCAAGAGGTCATGTTAGAGGAAAAAACATTGCTCAGAAAGTCTTATAATCTGGCCTCTGGTGTCCAACCTTATTTAGTGATGCGAGGAATATGCAAAGCAGTGCGATATTTTCCAACGTGTTGCTTGACTGTCTCAATGGGATGAAATCCCTTAGCATCTCGTTAAGGCACTTGAAGCATTTAAAAATGGGCAGTTGATTTTGTTGGACCGATCAATCCACCTACTCACCATTCGAGTGCCAGGATTATCATTACTGCAACAAAATACTTTCCATGTTGGACATAGGTGACTCCTGTTAAATATTGCACCACTTACAACTACAATATTTATTTTCAATGATATCATCATTAGCTTTGATTTTCCCAAAAGCCTTACTAGTGATTAAGGTTCTCACTTCATTAATGAGACAGTTCGTTCACTGCTACAAAATTTTATGATACAACATCACAAGAGAAGTTCTTATCATCCATAAGAAAATGGAATTATTGAAGCTTTTAATAAAATCTTGGAAAAGGGGCTTACCAAATATGTTATGTGAATAAGGATGTGACTGGGATGAAAGGATTCCAACAACTTTATGGGCTTAACACAGTACAACTAGGTAGTTGCATAAATATATGTCATTTTAATTGGTTTATGACAGAGAAGCAATGGTTCCCACATAATTTATAGTCCCTAATATCTTTATTTCTCATGCTACTAAGATGTGGGAAGATGATTCCATCCTAGAATGATTACAAGGCTTATGGGAGCTAGATTAACAACAATTCCTTATATATTTCTATCAAACTATTGAAAAAGAAAGACAAAAGGTTTGGCATGACCGACACATTACTAAGAAGTCATTTTCGGTTGGTGATCGAGTATTACTTTAGGACAACAAATATCTTAAGCATCTAGGTAAAGGATTTGAAATTTAACTTGGTTGTAAAGGATTTGAAATTTATTTTGGTTGTATGTTTTTGTTTTGAGACCCATTTTAGACGTCAAAATTTCTCTAGTGACTATAAAATAAAAACCTAACTAATACTCCCTTTGCAGAGAATGTTCCAAAAAGTAAGTCTATGAACCAAAGTAGGGCTTTAGGCATGTTCCATTCACCCAACGAGGAAAGAAGATACCATCCAATTGAGAAAGCTTGACAGCTACCAAATCTCAATTCCAAAGCTTGATCTCTTGCATGGAATGGAATATGCCTAAAGCACTACTTTGGTTCATAAACTTACTTTTTGGAACGTTCTCTGCAAAGGGAGTATTAGTTAGGTTTTTATTTTACAGTTACTAGAGAAATTTTGAGGTCTAAAATGGGTCTCAAAACAAAAATGTACAACCAAAATAAACTTTATAAGAACCAACGGGATTCAAGATGATGATGCCAACCATGGGGGATGGTTCACCATTTTTTGAGTAAAAAGTTGAACAGATTAAAAAATAAATAAATAAAAAACTACCTTTTCAACTCATATTTTCAATTTATCTCCCTATGTTTTTACTTAAGTTTCGGGGGGAGCACTTATTGGATGTGGAATTTAATTCCTCATGCAAGGAGTATCCATATTGTTTATTTTCTATGGACCCTATTAAACAAAAATTGAGAAATACATTAAAAACATGGTTACAATCACGTTTTTCATGTATTTCTTAATTTTTTTGTAGCACAGTTCATTGAAAGTATGCAACAAGGGTACTCCTTGGATGAGAAATTAAATTTAACATCCAATAAGTCCTCCCACTCAAAATTTGAGTAAAACCATATGGAGAGAAGTTTAAAATACAAATTGGAAAAATAGTTTTTTATTTTTTTCCCTCTTAAATTTGATAATATCATCTAATATTATTTTTTATTTCCACTATTTTTTTAATTATATATATATATATATATATATATATATATATTATATATAATATAAATATATATTAATTAATTTTGATTAAACAAAGTTATCCCATCATATTTAAAATATATTTCAATAACAAAGGCATATTATAATTATTCACATATTATTGAAGAAGAATTTACATTGAAGTTTATTACATATTCTTATTATTAACCACTTAAAAAATATATATATATATATATATATATATTTTAGTTGTTATATCTCATTTTGGACAAAATATTGTAACTAACAAGAAGTAAATGCGTTTTTTCCATGAATCTCGGAAAGGAGCCAGTTTAACTATAATCAACAACACCTTACTCTGAATTTAAAAAAAAAAAAAAAAACACATATACATAGAAGTAAAACTTAAGATCTAAAACAATATATATCTTATTAATTTTAATTCAATTTAATTAATTGTAATAACTTAAATGCCAACCGAAATGCCCTAGTTTTTCTAGTTATCTCTCTTGTAGTTTCAAAAAGAAAAAACAGTATTGCAGCCAACTCTCGTGCGCAATGTAAGTTATACGGCTAAGCGAGGAAGACTAGGCAATGGACATAAATATTAGTAAATGTTTAATGTCAGCATCCTCATGTCTAAATGTTTAAAGTTGGCATCCTTATCTCTATGTTGACTTTATATTTTAAAATATTTCGAAAATTTAACGGAAATTTAAATTATTGATAAAACAGTTTTTTTTTAATATATAATTTCTCACAATCTTTTATTATTTAGAATATAATTGAGAATACATAAATAAATGTTCGAGGCATTTAAATTTTATAATTAAATAATTTAAACTCAATTTTCTGAAATATTTATTTAATTTGGATTAAAATTAACCGAAAAAAACTATTCTCTATTAATTAGATTATAGGGGAAATTTAATAGATAAAAATCATGCTTGATTTTAGATTTGTGATCCATACTAATTTTGATAAAGCCTTTTGCATTAAGCTGTTGATCAACATTTCAAACCATTTAATGTGGTTCATCCTTACAACAAATGTGAAAAAATAAAAATCATATAATGTGGTTCGATCCTCACGACAAAAGTGAAAAAACCAAAATAAGTGACTATGTTTAAAAAGCAAAAATGTTAGAATGTTTAAATATCAAAGATGCATCTCGTTCGAGAATTAATTGTTAGAAAATAATTGTTATGAATTAGCGTTAAAAATTAGTTATATAATATATATATATATAATTAATTTACTATTTGGTTTCAATATATTAAAAACTAATATTTAAACCAAATTAATTAAATTTAAATCTAATATTTATATAATAAGAATGAAATATTTGTAAACATATAATTCATAATTAATATGCTTAAATATATTTATCAAATAATTAGAAATAAAATACTAATTTTCAACCATAGATTTTAATTTTATTATGTTAAATAATTGGAGAAATATTTTTATTGTGAAGTCAAGAGGATATATATATATATATTATATATATTTATATATATCCTCTTGACTTCACTATTAAAATTTTCTCCAATATTTTTACATAATAAAATTTGAATCTAATGGTTGAAAATTAGTAATTTTATTTCATAATTATTTGATAAATATATTAAGCATATTTTTAATTATGATTATATGTATACTTCTACAAAACATCCAAGCATCGTCTTTGTCAAGATTAATAGCGTGTTTTTCAATTTTAATGGCCTCTCTAAGCTTCCTATGATGGAAGTGATCAACCCCCGTGATGACCTGAGAATCCTCAATGCGGACATGATGATTAGATTTCACCGCATGTTTAGCTAAAGCTCAGGAACATGAATGGTTGTGCTTAATATCTGGTACATGTTCTTGGATTCTCTAGTTAATGGAGCAACCAGTTTCCTTAATGTAGGGAATCCCACAAGGACACGGGATAGAGTAGAACCATTTGATGTCTTTAGGGTTTATAGGGCCTTTGACAGATCCAAGAGAATTTCTAATGGTATTAAGGGGTTTGAAGGTAGTATACACTTTTTTCTTTTTGAGAATACGAGAAATCTTATCAATGGTCCCTTGGATAAGAGGAATTTGAACACTCGAGATTATATTGCCTTGAGAAGGTTTAATCCTTGCTTCTTTAAGTCCGATAAAGAATATTAGGAATTGGCACAAAAAGCATTTAGTGACAACAAGACGCTAGTGTACGATACAAATTTGTCTTTAATGATAATAATCTTGAAGCGAAAGGTACTCATTCTTCGACAAAGGAGGGTCTAGATGATAAAGAAGTAGATTATCTTCTTGCCCCGAGGTCCATCGGGATTATCGATGAGTTGTTTGATGTAGAAGCAGTCGATGGAGGAAAGGCCTTGGGAAAGTCTTCAAAAGGTTTGGATGTTATTTTCTCTAGTCGAATTCAGTTCTCTAAGGGAGGTGACAAATTCGGGGTTGCTGGAAGCAAGCCGTCAGCTTGTTCTTCGAAGAAGAGTTTTATTAAATTTTGGAAGCCCATAAAGGCTGGACCCAAGATGGTTTTCGGCAGACATTTGGGGCTTAAGGAGGTTTCTTCTCTTTCTGTGTGTTCTCTGGTTAGAATGGTTAGCTATTGGGCCTTATCTAATTTTGAAATTAAAGGGTGGGTTGAAGACCAGTGGAAATCATTCCTTGGCTATTCTATGAAAATCATGGTTTTAGGTTGAGGGTGGTTCCGCTTCAAGTTTAAAGAGGCAGAGGATGTAGAGAAGATCTTAAGTAGGGTTTGCTTATGTGGTTTGGGGAGTATAATGTTAAAATGATGGATGCATTGATTTAACATAGAGAAAGATCATTTTGCTTTCACCATTTGTGTGTTTTGATGTGAGCATGTTTGTTGGTTTTTTGGAATTGTGAAGATTTTGAGAAGATTGTTAACCCCCAGGTTGTTCCCTATGACTCCCAAGGGAATACGGCCGGGGTAACCACTAACCAATCTTTGGATTACAGCTTCTAGCCCAGCTATAATCAGAGAGGGCTCTCTCTGTAAGGTTTGTCTCTGTTCTGTGGAGATTTTTAGGCTAGTTATGAAAAGAAAGTTTCTTTAGTTTTTTGTTTGGTTAGGGGATGATTTCTGATAGTTTTGAAGTGTTCTCTGTAGGTAAATTAATCCATTGGGCAATGGATTCTGTGGCTGTTGGTTTCTTGAAATCCTGAGTTTGGTGCAGCTGGAATTACAGGGCCTTTTATATATCTCGTGAAACAAACTTTGGATTGTGATAATGGAGTGTAAACAACCAGTGAAAAGCAGTTAAGAATTTTTCACTAAGCCGGGACGTGAGAAAGGGATGTATTCCTCAGGAGCAGCCTTGAATTCCTGAAACAATAGATCACTGTGATGATATAGTGTGAAAGGTAGCAATTAAGAATTACACTTTCATTACCATAACTGAAGAAAAGACATTTATAATAGCTTAGATTGAGTTCAGGGTAATCTGTGATTAAATCCTGGAACTATTCTTTTTCCTTGCTATTAACTACTAAAACATGGGAAAGATGAATGATATATGAAAGATAACAAACATATAACAAAGAGTTATAAGAGAAACTTATTGAGTCATGATACGCAAGAATCCTGTAACATTCAGCTATACACCAGCAAAACATCAAGAGACACAGAGCTTTGGAAATTCCATCATCCTTTGTATTAATTCTCTGAAGATTTACAGTAGAAGAGGAGCAGAATAGATATCAAGAGATTTCTTACATCCAATGTCCAACCCCTGCTAACAAATGCGAGGGGGAATATATAGAAGTCTATTACAAAATATCTCAGGCATTGAGTCATCTGAGAGGGAAAATATCTTCTTTTACTCGTACAGGGCTTGCAGATGAGAAGTTATTACAATCTTTAATGAATTATAAAGGCTCTTAACTCTTGTCAGAACAATCTTGACCTTTGGGGCTCACGGAGTCGGTTGAGCGCTTTGATATAACTGCTGAATAACGTGTCTGTGCAGCTGTAACTTCTTGTGTCTTCTCGGCCCTGCCACCTGTGACTGCTGATGCTGCTATTGTGGCCGAGTACCTGTGCTGAGTTGGCTCAACCTCTGTCTGCATACCTGCTGATGTGTCTTTGCCCTGCTGTGTATGAGATTCAAAATATTTTCAAAGGAAAAATCACAATTACTGACTTTGGTTTAACAGTAATCGTATCAACTCTTCCCATACCTCTGATGAAGGCAACTGATGTTTCAAAATCGACCCCATGGTCTCATTAGCCTCTGTATATTTATAAAAATGAGGGGGCTCATCAAATAAATGTGCAATTTCATTTCTAATAAAAAATAGATTATCTACTCTATCAAAAAGAATCTGCCCTGTTACTGGGCCTGCTTCTGTTGATGCACTAGATGCCTCTGAAATCTGAGTTGCTACAAAATTGCTTACTCTCTTAGCATACTCTTCATGGGAGAGTAACTTTCCTGATGGATCTAATTGGCTAGGAAGCCCCCTATTCTACAAATCCATAAACCTGTTCTGAAATTTATTAATATCTGCTTGCATGTCCTGGGTTCTTCTTTCCACGGTCTGAATCAGGTTTCTTAATGTGAGGACTCTTCTGATTAGGGAGATGGTCTCTGTCCTGTCTCCAATCCCCATCCTTATCAGCTGGGAGCTTGTCCTGTAGTTTAGCACGTCTATCATCCTGGTGGCAATCTCAGGCATGCTGCCTAGAGATGCCCTTGCCCTTTGCATTTCTTTGCGTGTTCTTCCAATGAGTGCTACTTGCTCATATATGGCCTCAATATACTCCCACTGATCTGTTATAGACTGGCCAATATTGCCCCAGATGACCCTCTTAAGCTCTGATGTAACTTTATCCAGTGTGAGGTCTTTTTCCAGCTCAGTAATCCTCTTCTTGAGGGCCTTTACCTCCCTCTCTCTTTCAGCCACATTTTGTTTTGACTTGTCATATTTTTCATTTATTTTTGCCAGATTGTCCTGGGCTTGGCTCAGCTCAGACATCTGGGACTCCAGGACCTGAATCTCTTTCCTCAGCTTCTACATGTCCAGGCTTTCAGCCTGCTTTGTTGTTGGTGCTGAGGTAGTTGGTGCTTCTTGTTGCACTTGTTGGCTTGGAGGGGCAGTGCCTTGAGGGGTTTCCTCAAGGTTTGTTGTTTCTGGAGGTGGCTGTGAGGTTTGCCCTACCTCCTTCTACTGCAATGCTGCTTCTAATGTGGCCTCTGATTCCTGCAGCTTTTCTTGAGTTTGGATGAGCTCCTTGTATAATGTCATTAGTAAGGAAGCTGCATCCTTTTCTTACCTCTGCTGGGAAACCTCTTCTGTTTGTGGGTGAAGAGTTGGTGGGATTTTTAACTTCTTTTTCATTGCTGCCATATCAACATCCCTTAGCCTGAGGACTTCTTGCACAGCCTTAACATCTTTGGGATCATGCCCAAACTCTATTATAATCTCCTCCAAGGCTTTGATTATGTTGTCCTTAGCTTGAGAGGAAGCCCTTTCCAACTCAAGCTGTGCAGCAGTATTGTTCAGGCTATTTCGCAGCCTGTAGTTGAACAGGGTCTTATCAGCCAATGTGGCATAGACCATCTCACCCGTCTGTTTATGGAGCTTAATTTGATCCATTGGGTGGATGTCTTTTGCTAGGACCTCTAAACTGGTCCTGATATAGTCTGCAGCTAATTGTGGTTGCTGCACTGTTGGTGTGAAGTGGCTCATGACCATTTTCCCCTCCTGTGTATCAAAGGAAGACATGAGCCTTTGTTGGTTTGTAGGAGCCATGTTCAGCAGGTGATTGTAGAGTTGAATCTTTATTGGTTCACTCATTCTCTTGATATCTTTGAACTGTTGTTTAATGCTTGTTTCTCTTCCCTTCTTCTGTCCTGAGGAGCTCACTTCTCCTAATGCTGCCCTGTCTTGCTCCTGTTGCAAGGAGCTGGCTAAGGCTTCCATGCTTGGCATTTCCTCTTCTGAGAAGGCATTTAATCTTTGTCTATTCTCTGGCGATGTAGTAAGGGGAGTCTCCCTTTCTCTTTTCTGCTTACGTCCTCCCTTTCAAGGGTTTGGAGGACGGAGGAGTCAACCCTAGAATCCTGCGTTGGAGGTGCCATTGGTGTTGTCTGTTCTTGGGTGGCCATTTGGGCCTCTGTTGTTTGTTTCCCCTGACCTTGTTGGTCTTTTTGCTACTGTTCCTGTTGGGGTTGCTGCTCTTGACCCTGTTGTACCTGTGGCTCTTCCATCACCTTTTCCTTGCCCTTGCTCTGCTCTTGGTTTGTGGTTTGCGCTGCCCCTTGATGTGTTGTAGAAGATGAAGCAGCTGCTCCTTCTTGAGGCTTTGGCAGAGTAAGTACCTGAGAAGGAGATTCTAAGTCAGCCATTTTCAATAGATGCCTTCTAGCTCTTTCAACTAGTTCTTCCTGGGTGATTGGCTCTTCCAATGTGTTCCTTCTCCATTTTGGTTGGTTGGCATGTCTTTGAATGTGGAGCATGCTCACATGCTCATAGCTGGAGAGCTTGTATCTCTGCCTTCTTAAGGATATGGACATGTTAGGGTCATAGGGCTTCCAAAGGAAGCTTTGTTTTAGGCCAAGGCCTTCTAGTCTCCTGTCAACATCTTTCTAGCCTTCTCTTTTGTTTAAGACAAAGTGGCCCAGCTGATTTCTTACTTTAAGCTGTGCCTTCTTGCCCCTGCCTGCAAAGTGCACCATTTCAGCATTGCCAAATTGCTTGAAATATTCTAAGGCAAACAGTCTCATAGGCACATACCTGGGCAATCTGTATGGGCGCAGCTCACACCCATATATTCTGATCACAGTACAGTGTTGGTAAAAGTACCAATCCCCTATGTTGTATGCACTGGATAGCTGCAGAATTCTCTGCATCTCATCAGTCAGTCTTGGAGGGGGTGAGGTTAAGAATAGAGACATAGCTGGATGGATGAACAGGTCTATGAACTCAGAGTATGTGTATGGAGAGTATGTGAGGAGGTGAAAGACTGAGGTCCAGTACACTACTGACCTTGGGTTGCCTGTTGCATCAGTTCTCTTGATCTCAAAGGAGAACTTCTCATGTTGGTAGTACAAGATGAGGTGATAAATGTAGGAGGTGTATCTAAACACCTTCTCTCTAGATCAGCTTAAAAATTGCTCATGCATCTTGTCTAAGATGTATGTAGCATAATCATAACAAATAGGAGTCTTGTCGGGGGAAAACATTGTCATCATCACTAGTACAGTTTCCTCAATAAACTCTAGTGACTTGTACCCCAAAACTGAGCTAATCATGTATGCCAGGTCCATACCCAGTTGATTGAGGTAGCCATCAAAAATGGGAGGGTGCAGCACTGTGTCAGAGTTGGTGATGAATAGTTGATTTAGCTTCAAGATCTATGCTTCTGTTAATATCTTGGCTCCTTGGTTGATCAAGTCCAGTAGGGACAAGGGGACCAATTTCTTTTGGGTCTTGAACTGCAGCATTTCCCTGATGGCCTCAGGGGTTATGTAGAATACTACTGCACCATTAGGGTCAAGCACAGCCCTCTGCATGGGGTCATAGAAGACAGCACATAAGTGAATTAGGTCAGGGAAGTGATTGACCTGAGGGAGCTTGAAAATTGGGAGGGAGGACTCCCAAATGCCTAGAATGTCTGTCCCATCTTTATGTCTAGCTTTGAGCTCATTTAATAGATGAATGTGGAACTTGCATTTAGATGGGCTGTCCTCTGAGATTTGGTAGTCTAGGTCTACCAAATCCTGCCACTCCATCTCTCTCTGGGAGGCATTGAGGGGAGCAACATTGAGGGCTACTGATGCCGTTGGAGTGTCCATGTTCGTTTGGAGGCTGCTTGACAAATAAGACAGGTACTGCCTGAGAAAGGAAGATTTTGAGGAATGCAGGGTAGCAGGGTAGGTTCACCGCAATTGGAATTGTTTGGCTCTTTGAGAAGGCTATTTACCGTGTTTAGCAGACCTCTCTTTGATAATTGAAAATAGGTTATGGATTCCGGTTCACGACTGCGCGAACGGGAAAAGGGTTTTTACTGCAAATTCAGTCCGAAATGGCTCTGCTAGTGAAATTCGACCATCAATTCTTCAAAAGGGAGCTGGGTATGCGTGGTTTTATGGTGAATTCTTAAGCTTCTGCTGTGTTCAGGTGTTTTTAGAATTTACAGAGAAAAAACCAGGTTTGCAGGGAGGTTTTACGGAAAAATACCTGTTTAATGGCTTGCTTGGGTCGGAACAGCAGTTGGGTTCACGCTCTGAAGCTCTGTGGTTGGTCTTGACTCGGTTGGCGAATTCTTCGTCGTTAAATGCATGCAGAGAGTGCATAAGTGTTTTTATAAAAAAGTGAAAAAAACACGTAAATTTGGCAAAATATGGATTTTTTGGCTTATTGGCGCGGCTTTTTAAATGACGTCAGCATGACGTCAGCAAGTGGGTATGTGTCAGATGACGTCAGTAGGACGTCATCAGGTGACATGGCGGCCTAAGACCGGTCCACGGGGGCAGTGAGGTGGCGGCCAGGTGGACGAATGGAGGACAGGGTGCGCGGTCGCGGCGCTGACACAAGCGACAACAGGATGGTGACACAGGCAGACAGATGTCATCATATCGGGCCCCCTCCTATACGGCAAGGAATCTGTCAGAGGGGGCTCTGACGGAACATGGGGGCGACACGTGGATTCGCGTGACATCATCGTCTGACAGATATCGGACGATATCTGTCGGACATCGGGGCCCCTCCGAAAACCCCGACGACCGTTGGATTTAAGGGGCGAGATCTGACGGCTATCGGGAAGGGGATATGCGCGGAAGATATGGTTAACGGGCGGTTATCTATCGGACGTCGGGGCCCCATCAAAATCCACGACGACCGTAGATCTGGAAAGGCTTGATCGGACGGATATCGGACCAGCAAGCTGCACGGAAGATATGGTCAACGGGCGGTTTAAAATAATAACTTTTATTGGTAACTGCGCCTGGCGGGACCTTTCGGGTTTTCAACAATTTTCAATAGTTTTTCAATGTTTTCTTTTGTAAAATCATATATACCCGTCAACTTTTAGAAAAAGGAGAAAAATAAAGGTTTTTCATGAAATTTTTCGCATAAAGCATATGAAGGAGAAAACTTAGGATAGGTGGGTTTAATAAAAATTCATGAAAAATGTGCATAATGGCTCTCGACCTTAGGATAGGGCGGGGAAAGTGGATTTCATCATTTTTTTGCCTTTTAGTGGGTATAAGGGTGCAAAAAAGGGTTTTTTCAAGGGTTTTTAGGCAAAATGGAGAGTTGGCTATGTAGGTAGGCTCTGATAGAGAAAAAGGGGTTAGGCTTGGGTTCTTGAGCTTAACCAGGTGTTAATCCAATGCCCCAGTAGTGAAACTTATGGCTATAATGCCAAGGAGGGGATATTTATACATTGTTTAGGGTTTATACACCATGGTGTTATAATAGTAGGGGAAGTGAAGCATAGGGAGCTAGATAATAGAGTTAGAGGTTAATATGGGGGGAAAATGTGAATGAGGACCAATACTACTAAGTTTTCTTGAAAACAACTTAGTGTAAAGAGTAGATCAGAATGAAAAGAACTTTACAAAAGAAATGTGGCTTCTAAAGGCCATAAGAACCAACATAAAGCTTTGAGTCTCTCTTATGAACACAACTTGTGAAGGGATGTTAGTAGTGAGTGGTAAACAAAGGGAAAAAGGGAAGTTAGACATGCTCCACTGTGTTGTTTTGTCTGTACTTGGTTAGCAAAGTTGATCTTGGAAGGAACACCACTTTTGCAACCCCATCTACCTACCCAACTATTTTGCCTAACATTTTTTGTTTCTTCTTGGAGGGTGCACTTGGACTTGCAAACCCCTTGTGTGCCTTTTCTTTTCC
>APFE031505000.1:0-17581 GCA_000404065.3 Pinus taeda | reverse complement strand
GAGTGATACACTGTGGAACAGTGCCAATGGAAAATGGGCTACTTTTATGGGTATTTTGCAGAAGCTGTCTTCAAGGCACATGAAGTACATACTCAAGAGGATAGAATGCAAGTGCTTTCAAGTTATGTCACTTCTCACAAGTCCCGGAATAAGTCCTCCAATGTGCGGTAGAAGGGGTAACAAGGACGGTGACAAATTACTGTGTAACAGCTGCTACATGAACGGGTCGGTGAAGCATCCCTGTCACCCGACTATCAATCACATCGCATAACATCATATGCCTATCAAGGCTAGTAGAACCCTTATTTTCATAATAAGAATGAATGGCCTCCTTGGCCCTATCCATGGCCTCATACAAATAAGCCATTGCAGGCTTCTCCCCATCTACCAATCTCAGAACCTTTACTATAGGTTAACTAACTAAGCATGCTTCTTCTACTCCCTGCAAAAATGTGTCAGAGTACACCATTTTTTCTATGGATCTCTCATCCTGTTTCCTGTTATATCTACAATTACATCAGTCATCAGAAACAAACATTTTCTTCAAATCAAACTGGCATTGAAGCAAAGACAAAAGAGTAATAAAGTTTGTGGTAAAACGTGTGATCGCGGGGCACCATAACTCCTTGTTTCTAGTGATCCTTCTCATGAGGCTAAGAACAAAAGCATGGTTATAAATAAACTTGGGGATGCTATTAGCCATATCAACCGGCTCCTTGATGAAGGAGAGTTTCCCCATATCCTCAAGAAGAAAATCGATATAATGTGTTGCACATGAAGTCTAGCACAATGTGTGATGCCTCTCCATAAGAATCTTGTTGGGAGGCACATAATTAGTTGTATTGTATGTTATGACTTGCACCACATTCTACACACCAATATCCTGAATGAGCCCATCTAAGAATTCAAATATCATTTCTCCATCTTTGATATGTGATGATACATCCACTGATTCAATAAACATGGTACCTTTAGGAAAGTGTGCGAAGAAATTTAGAAGGGTCCTACCCTTCCTATCTTTCCAACCATCAGACATCACTGTGCATCTAGAAACTTCACATTTTTTTCAACTCCACCAATCTAGAGTTAATGTCACGCTTTTCTGCTTGAATAATTGGCCCCCGCAACTCCTCATATGTAGCACTTTTGTACCCTGGGCCCACAACGACAATAACATCACATGTTGGCTGCCAAAATGGATTGGTTTTGGTGATGCTAAGAGGTAAGTTTCTCCAAAAAAGACACGTCCCTATGACTCTATCTGCTTCTTGCTTCTCCTTGTTTTTTAACAATTGATTTTATGCCAGGTTATGCTCCATGTCTTGTTCGCAAAACAAAAAATGATGCCCTCACACTAGCAGTAGCAGGTGATGCTGTGGAGCTCCTCCCCCTACCCTTACCATCAAAATCAGAAGAAGATGTCCCAAAATATCTACCTGCACGTTCAACCTTGTTTATTTTTGTCTTTTTCATCAATTTCTTCAAGATCCTTGTGTATAACTCTGGACTAGAAACTGTACAAATCCCAACATCATGTCTAGTGATTCTGGCCAGATGGTATTTCAATTGTGTAACCCCTCCTATCTTCCTAGTCCCACCCAATTTTCATAATAGATATGCCTAATTTTTCCTACCATCAGGCTCCCCATAGTCCCAAAATGGGTCTAAGGCTTTTGGCATATTTGAATTTTGTTGTGAGCTAACTCAAACCTAGGGCACCAAAAAAAAATTGGAATTAATAAGTAATAACCACCTCATTTTACAAAATATTTTTTCTACATTATTTGCAATGCGAATTTACTAAAAAATCATAAATGACAATAAGAGGGTGCATTCGAAAGTTAAAAAAAATCAACTGGAGTTTGTTGTCCAAATATGGAGAAAACCCTTGCATTTGCTCATGGACATGAAAATCAAAGCAAATGGAAAAAAAGGCAAGAAAAATGTTTGTAGGCAAATAGGCAAGGAAGAATAACCCTAAAAATATCAAAAAAATCATTAACATAGGGGTTTACTAGAACATACCTGTTATTGGAAGAAATGAAGATTGTCTCACTGTTCTTCAATCTTTCATCCACAAAATATTCGTTGTTGGTGGCGATAATGGCTATTCAAACCTCGAATCCTCCTTGACAGCAAGCATAATGCTCTCCCCTTCCTTATCCCACAATTAGAAAACAAAATGAGGGAACAATAAATGAATTTGGCCTTTTCTAGCCATGGTGATGAATGTTTTTCCATATGCCCGACGATATTTTCCATCGCACCGCAATATTTCCCGAAATATCATGATATTTTTGGGGAGGCAAAATATCGTGATATTTCCTCGGCGATACCTCATCTCCTCGAAAATATCACGATATTTTTGAATATCGGCGATATTGTCTTCACTAGTACTATCTATTTTCAAATTCAAAGATGATTTATTTGCCAATACATTCATGTTGTTAATTCATTTGATGATATCACTGAGGTTTTTCCTCATGGATGTAGGACTTCACATCTCTTTTAGTTGCAACATTTGGTGTTGTTGATGATATTTAAGAATTCCAATTTGTGGTTTGGAATTTACAGGCATTTATGATTGGAATCTAGGGAGCCTCTTGCTTTGTAACATCTTGAGAGTTTGTAGTGTTCACGCCCTTAGGTACAAAGCCTTACCTAATTTGGACTTGTTACAATAAACCAAGGGAGGAACACATTTGTCCCTTTACACATGAAGGAATCATGGACTATGTTGAATATGTTTTTGTATATATGTTGGCATTGTAAGGGGGTTGAATTATTATGTGATATGGCCATTTTAAATGAATGTCCAGGATGGACTATGTTGAATCAATTTTTTTATAGATATTGCATTGTAAAGCGGTTTAAATTCAAGTTGCAATTATTATGTAATATGAGAAATTTAAAGCAATGTCCTCGATTTGGAAAAATTCATTCAAGTTCAGTGTATGGTATGTCAACAATATGCAAACTTTCTTGTTAGTAGGCTTTATGGATGGTTGATACTATTGATCCTTCCGTGCTCATATTCATTCTTGTACTGATAATATGGCATTGTAGCAATACGTCGAATGGACTCTACATGTTGTGTGTATCATGCTACAGGGTGTGAAATTGAGGTAACTCCTTTAATTTCTTTTTAGTTAGTTAATAGGGGCTACATGAATATAGATTTTATAAAGATTATATTGTTTTGTTGAGCTTTTTTAAAAATTAATGGCTATAAGAAATTTCAAGGACTAACATAAATCCTCACACAATTCTTTAAAGTGTACTAGCTCAATGGAGGAGCACCTATATTATAAGAAGGAGGTTGGTGGTTCAATTCCACTGCCCACTAACATGAATTAATCAACGGTTTTTTAGTATATTTTTAGTTAAATTGGTTTTATATTCATTTATTTCAATGGTGAGATATTCTTTTGGATTCATTGTTTCATTTTGTCTCTAGATAGTCAGAAGTGATATTTTATTATTTTTAAAAATAATCTTTTATTGTATCTAGAGAGATAATAGATAGGATTAAAGACATATTTCCTCTAATCATGAGTATTGTTTTCGAAGAGGCAAAAATGAGATTGTCTCCTAAGTGATAATAATGCTTGTGCTATCTATTGTCCTTATAGAGAAATATTTTTAAGACAGCAATTTGAGACACTCGCTTAAATACAATATTTAAGACAACGCAATTTTTTTTTGTCACAAGTTAAGAAAATCTACCAAAAAGTGTTTCAAATATTATCTTAAAACCACCATTTATGTAATATTGATCCAAGATGCTTTGTTTTTGAGCCAAAGCATCCGCTACATCTCTACCGCATTTCCATGTGTTTTAACACCAAAATAAACATATAATTTAATCTCGAAGGAGAAAATGAAAGTTGACGAAATGATACCTAGGGGATTGATCTGGCTCTAACCAAAGAATTTCTGGAGTGTTGCAAGTCCCCATTAGCCTTGTCACATCGAGTTGGTGCATCCAACCTTGCCACATTAAACCTACCGAGGATGGTTCATAGTATACTTAAGTATTACATCTAAATCACCAACGTCATTGGGAATTTTGTGAAGCTTAATGTAGTGAAAAAATTTCTCACCTTAATTGTTCTTGAGGAATAACACACTTCATGTCAAATCATTTTCCTTAAATGAAAAAATTATGTAAATTGTTTAATGTGGAAACAACTCTATAAATTGAAACGACCACCATGTAAAAGAAATGATCGCTCACTGGTAAATCAAATAATAGCTTTCTGGATAAGCTCACCATCCCATTACCCTTATATAATAAAATGTGAGGGAAACACACAAGATGTTATAATAAATTAGATGGAAAAGCACAAGATGAAAGTAAGATATAAATCTCAACCATCCAATGATTATGAATCCATTTAATAAAAAATCTTCAAAAGTATGTATTCCACTATAAACTTTATATTTAAAATTCTAAATTTTAAAATAATGGTATCAAAATTATGTATTCAAGTATACATTTTATATTTAAAATTATAAATTTTAAAATAATGGTATGAGTATTTTCGATTTTCGATTGAGTAAGTGTCTTGATGATGGATCCCTATGGATCCCTATTAGGATTTGAAAGGTCAACAAATATAAATTGTAACCAAATGGTATCCCATTCTCAGTACCCTTCCAAATCATTCAATTCAGTATTGTGTTGTAGGCCAGCAACCAAGTCATGTTATGTTTGCTTCCAAACCCAAAAAAGGTCATAATTTTGAGTTCCAGAGAGTGAACCTACAAATAAGCACGCTACGGATGCTAAGGTGGATCTTAGTTTGGAATTTTAAAAATATTTATATAAATTCTGCATTTTAAATATTGTCTTTGCCTAAATCTTTTATGAAGTTATTGGGAGATGTACATGGACTTCTGGGAAAGTGTATTAGCTAACCATGGTCCTTGTGCTTCATTCATACCCATATGTTGTTTGGTATAATTTGGATTATCCATGCTTGGACCAGTAAGTATCTGTGAATTAGATAGATCTAGGTGCTATTTCCAATTGATTTTATGTAATATGGTGCTTTGTTCCTTGTCATTGGTGCTTTCATGATTATTTCATAAGATTTTTGTGGTTATATTGCACTAGGTTATTTTGATGAAATATATGCTTATTTGGGTTCTTTCAAATCTTCATGAATAGATTCACATGATTATGGCAATTTGGGTATTATAGTGAGTGAGTGATTTTGATGGAATAAATTGCATAATATTGCAGTTGACATTTATTGTGCAAGATAAAAATATTAATTTTATAAAATATTACAGAATTTAAGAATATGTTATGGGTTAATTTTTTTGCACAAGATTGTAAAGGATGTGGTTGGTTAACTATTCGAGTATTTTTAATTTTGTTTGCAATAACTTTTTTTTACATTACTAACCTTTCATGCATGAATGGATTATAACAATGATTTTATTTTTAATTTTGTTTGCAATAGTTTTTTTACAATCCTAACCTTTGATGTATGAATGGATTATAACAATGATCTTCTCTAACTCGATCTTTTTGCAGTTGAATATTGTTGAAGGAAAGATTCAATACTTTTTGACAAATATGGGTAGTGTCACCTTGAAGTTGTTGATACTATTGTAAAGTGGACAAAGATCTCGCAACATAATACTATAATATATCTTTATCATTCAATCACGAAGGCATTAGATACAAAGAGGCCTGGAAACCTTAAGATAGTATTGGTTGTTTTGTTAAATTTGTCCTCTTTAACTTAAGGTTAGAACATGTAGACTTATGTTATTTTAGGTGCCTAGAAACCTTAAGATGTTATTGTTTGTTTTTTTAAATGTCCTCTTTATGTTAGAACATGTAGACTTATGTTATTTCCGATTTCTTAAACAGAATTTCCATCACAATTGTCGCACTCAAAATAACTATGGTTTTCAATATTCATAGATAATTCTGCCATCAAATCTTTATACTGTCCTTCTGCATAAGTTATGAAACTGTCATCAATTTTCATTTCCATACTTTCCTCTGCACTATACAGTGTTCCTTGTTCTAACACAAGACTATCATTCAACAATTCAATAGCTAGGATTTCTTGGAGCATATCATTGTGAAGTATCCTTTCATCCTCTATACTTATACCATAGCAACAAAATGGTGTTCTTTCATCTTTTCCTACATCAGAAACAAAATTTTGGTTTTCTAAAGCTTCTTCATGGTTTACAGATTCATAAAAAGAATCCACTTTAAAATCACAGAATTCCTGAACTTTTGCATCTGTCAACATCATCATATATTCCTTCACAATTTATATAATACTTTCATTTTGATTATCTACTGAAGATATTTCATTCTAGTTATCATCACAAACATTCATTTTCTTATTTTAGCTTCTTTAATCATGAAAATTTCCTTTTCAATACCATCATTCTCAAAATTATTAAATACATGCTCAAAATATCTTTCTGTTTTAGCCATCCCTTCTAGTAATCTCACTTCTTCATCAACATGCATAAGCACATTGTACAATTGTTGATCATCACCTGTCAAACCTGAAAACATACACACCATGTCAGTTTCAAAATTAGAAGGTTCTTCATTTGAAGCCCTCGTGATCAGTTCCTCATGCTTCTCTGAACTATTCTGATAGTTCAATAAGTTATTGGCAAATTCTTCCTCAACATCTCTAATTTCTTCCTCATCAAAGAAAACTTCTAGGACTATAGCTTCTTGACTATGCTTGGCAACTTCATCATAAGTTTGTAAAATACCTTTCTCCTCTACACAATTTCCTCCAAATCCAAATTAGATAACTATGTCTCCTCCTCTTCTATGACAAGACTTTGATCTTTCAAAGATTTCCTTGACTTAACTTATTTAGCTAAGTTCTCTGTGTCATCTTTCATTCTCTTCACTTCACAAATCTGCAATGCCTCTGTTTCCTTTCCTTTTCCCATTTCCCATTGGTCTTCTATCCATGCTAAAATTCCTTCAAATATGATCCAATAAGTTTTTACTAAGAGAAGACACAACCATTCAGCCATACCTTTTAATTTATTCCACCAATTGAAGTCTTGAAAGTCTTTATGGATCTCCTTTTGTGTTTGTCTTTCCTCTGCCTCTTTCACCTTTTCATACACATGTTCAAATTCATTAAGCTGCATACCTACAATTTTACATTTACAAAAATAATTAATCCCAAAAATATGAGATTTTCTTGCCTGTGAGAATGCTACCAGCACATTCCTCTCATTCTGATCTGCATAGATTAGTTCTTCATCACTGTCATCACTGTCTCCTTCCCTAAGGAGAGATCCTTTCTCTGGTTCAAAGATGTATTCTACTCCTCCATCCTCAACTGTTCGGCGTATTGATTTCTCAGCAAACAGTTCTTTGAAAGGCCATTTAAATATTTTTCCCACATAAAATCCTTATTTCCATTTTTCTCTAATTCCTTTCAATGCCAACTTCTTCAAATGACTGATTTCTATCTTCATCTTAGCCAAATCTATGTTCCTTTCTTCTTTACTCATTCCTTTGAGTCCAACTGCTTCAACACTCTTTTTAGTCTACTTGTGACTTCCCTCTATACCCTTTCCATGAATAACAATAGTCAGTTTTATTTCTTCATTTGGTGAATTCTCCTTGTTCACTAGTGAGCTGCGACTAGGATTTTTCATCTCTAACAAGTCTCCTTCACGCCTCACCAAACTTTCCTGAGTTTAGGCTTTTGGCACCTATTGGTTCTTTCCTCGAAACTTTGACTAACTAACAATTCTACCAAGAGCTCCTCTTTCTAGAATTGTTATCTCCTATCCACAATCACAATTGTGGAGCCGCCTCAACAACTTCTACCAACCATAGTTGGAATTTGTTCTCAGCTTCTCTCAAACACTCCTTGCTTTAGGCTCTACATCTTCAATTGCTCACTTTCTTTTTTCATTTAGTAATTTCATTTACTGTAGGGTACTATCACCTTTACTCATTTGAGAGTTCTCCTTGCTCTATCTTCTTTAACATAGCTCATATGCTATGATGCTGGGACAATTCATTCTACCATTTAGCAATTCCACTGCTTCCACTGACCTGCACAATCTTGTCTCAAGATACATCAAAGTACATTTCAAAACTGCAATATTTTTCAAAGCTCTCTTAAAACTAATTCCCATTCCATCAGTTAACTCTCTGCCAAAGGATTCATGTGTTCACTATTTTATTTAGAATTTCCATTCAAAAGACTCCATATAGCCAACAACTATTTCCCATTTTACTTTTCATAATGGACTATTCAGCTTTCAAGATCAATTAAGGTTAGATCTGAATTTCAATTATTTTTACCAATTCATGACAGAAATTATCAATTCCTACTGATAACATGTTTATAAGCAAATCATGTTTTGCTTTTACAAATTCCAACATTCATTCCTTGTAATGACTCTCTTTTCAGATCTATTGAATCCAACCTTGAGTCTAATTGTTCCTTCATCTATCAATATAATTGTCTTCAACAATAATCTAAGCAATTCTCAATCATTCTCAATTTTCACAAAATTCTTCAAATCATTTAAATGACTTCAATGCCATAGTAAACCACTCTTCAATTCAGCTTTAACTTCTAAACCTTTCATTTCAATTCACCTTTTAAATCAAACCAATCATTCAATCAACTTACATGGAAATTTCATTTTCCTGAAAGGAAAACATCTTCTCGTTTGAAATTTCAGTCCCTTGTTTCTCTTTAGACATTTAGAACACATCTCTGCAAAATCATAAACATAAACATTCTTACCAGACCTTCCTCAAAAATTCACTGCTTCCCCATTCTGATATCAGTGTCCTTTGTAGTCTGATCCCCATCTGTATCAAATTCACTTCAGTGCAAATTATACATATGGTGAGATTACAATTCAATTTCCAAACCAATTTTACAGAGGGTTGAGCTAGCTCGGATACCAAAATGATGCCAACTGACTGACATCCCTTCATAAATCTCATGTGGACCTATGAGCGAAGGCCACATTTGCGTCGAATGCGCTCATTATTTCTTTAGCCTTAAGAAATAGGGGCACAACACTTCATATCGAAAATACAAAGGAATACATGAGAAAACCCGCTCTGAACACATAAGCCGGACTTCAAATACATTCCACTCACTTATACAAATCTCTCGGGTCTGCTAATACCAAGCCTTTCCACATTATTCCTCCAATCTCTACATTACATAGAAACACACAAAAACCCATAGTAATCTTGGTGAACTACTACCTGTAATATAATGTTAACATGAAAATTTTAAGATACCCACTATAATCCAATGTAACAATATTGCAGTAAATAGATAGATAAAAAGTAAACTAGAGGAAGGAATATCAAGATTACCCAGTAGTAACTGTAAACAAAAATCGTGTCTGATTGAGTAGATTCTAGCAATCTACAAATATCGCACAAAAAATATTTTTCTCTTAGTGAGATAGATGACACCTGGTAACAATCAAAATGGCTTTCCAATGGAACTTTTGCAACAAGGGGTTGGGGCATTTTCTGTTTAGCTTGCAACATTGTCTAAGAAGAAGAGCTTGGGCATCCAATAGTAACGTTCAGAGAAATATTACCGGACAACTAAATGTATCAAAAGAAAGATGAAGAATCATGCACTAAGCAAGTTCTCTGATACAAAAAGTTTAATAGAGTTAAAACTACCATTCATTGAAATTTAAATAGAAACCTAGAGCAAAGACTTCTAAAAAAATCTCAAATTTAGATGATTCAAGGTTAGGTCAAAACACACACTTGATTTAATGCACTGCAGAACTAACATTTTGGATGCAATGTAGTCATTAAAGATGGGGTCAATGATTTCTGAACATAGTTATTAATTTATGAAACAAACAAACAACTTATATTTACTATTTTCCTGGGAACTTATAATTGTATTTTATGAAACGAACAAACAACATACATTTACCATTTTCATAGGCACTTGTGTATGCCTATAATCTTAATAACTGCCACTGCTCCTACATGACACAATTATTTGATATTGACCACTTCACTTTTAAAAAAGGATGATATTCAATTAATACATGCCATAATTTTGTCCATGATAGGAATGCCACGTAAAAAAGAATAAATATTTTGTAAAATACATTGTTCAATATCAAACCATATAATCCATTGCCCACTATTCTATGGCATCATATCGGTTCTGGGACAGACATGACTTCAAGTAAACCTCAGTTGTCTTGGTTGAAACAGAGAACCAACTGCACTGTACAATCTTAACTATCAAACAAAGACACAGTACAAGGCTTACTCCCTATGCTAGAACTAGCTAGAAAGCAATTTACTTAAAGCTCCTCCCTCTCGAATATTATTATCTACAGATGATACAAATGAATTTGAGATATTCTTGGCCCTCAGATGTGTTTTTAGTTCCTCCTTATTTGTTGCTAACGAACACTAACAGGGGTTTTAGCAATTTTCAGCACATTGTTGTGTGCTTGATGATGATCCTGTGTTTGTTGTCAAAGGATCTATCCTCATCGAAAGCAGGGAGAATATGGATGCAAGAAGAATTGAACAAACAATAACTATTGTTGGTGTCCAGTTCTGGTGACCCATTAATCCCTTGAGGAATGGATAAAGATGAACAATCACCCATAAAGAGAAAAACAATTTTCCAAACAATGGAATCCAAGATTGATAACTACTATTAATAGCTTGGGAAACACCTCCTAATATACCAACAAGATTTACAACAAGAAAAGTAGTAGGAGGGATGAGAAGACTAGTCCACTTAAAAACATAAATCTTAGCAAATTCGCCATCTTCATCTGAATATTTTGATGTGACAGTAAAGTTTGTCTTAATCCCCTCTAGAACTTTCAGTAACCCTTGAAAGATGACAAACTGATGTGCTCATACACTTCCAATAACCCAAAATTGCTCGTCCCTCCACCATTCATCAATGCCAACTGTACTCCACCGTAGCTCTAGAATAGAAGTTGTAAAAATGGAAATAAAATATAATATGAAGAACACCCTTGCAAAGTTTCTAATTTGCAGATCAAAATAGATATAAAAATGAGGGGGAAAATGTGAAGTATTGTATGAGAACAAAATCCAAAAAAAATATAAAAGATTGGTTGCATTAGAGGTGAGTAAAGCTTGACAAGATTAAGGTTAGTAAGGGTTGACAATCTTACCTCAGGAATGATAAATTTCCCTATAGGAATATATACAGTTGGCAGGGTACAATATGCAACCAGTGGGAGGGATGTGAGAGGATAAAATATGGCCTAGTGCAACAGTAAAATTTCAATAGAACTAAAGGCCCATCATAACACTTGAGTAAAATGATCTGAAAGATTGATTGGTGTAGATCCCTTGAAAGCAGGACATGCAAGCATGCAGTATATTGAAATCTAGCCTTAAGCATGCATTTTAAACACAGTCAAAATATCTTTTGTGACGGAACCATAAATCCACCCAATTTACACAAAATATGAGAACCCACTCATATTAGATATTTTCTTCAAGAACTGTTGCCTGGTGATTGGTTGCCCAAACAAAATGTTGCCTTATTCTGAAGAGAATTTATGCACATTCAGTAAAAATGTTTATACAACTTCACTGTAGAAAAAACTAATTCAATGAACTAAAAAAATCCACAGCATCATCAAATAGATGCAGATCTACCTCTACTCATACCTCTTTTCTGCATTCTGACTTGTCTTCATATCTGCAGCTGATAGAATGAATGGATTCTTTCAATAAAGAATCAAGATTCACAAATTGTGAAAGACCACCATTTTCCATGAGGGTAGATTGAATAAGCATACGATGGAAATGGTTCTAACAAAATGGAAATGGTTCTAACAAAATGGGATTTAGCAGTCAGAGAAAATGGAAATTTAATGTTGTGCTGGTTCATAAATTAAAACCTCATGTGGAAACTTTTGTTAGAGAGAAAGGAGATTAGTGTTCCCCATGCAATTTTAGGTCTATGAGTGGGGAGATGGCATTTTAGTATCCTCAATTCAATAACATGAAGGAAATGCTAAATGTTGTAATGAGAAGCAACATTAATTGTGAAATTTTTTGTGTGTTGATTGGGTAGAGTCCTATGTATTAAGGTCAAGTTTTATGTTATACTTAAGTCAATGGGACTCTTAAGTGCATTATAGCCTCAATACATGGTGAGAGCTCAAGTGCCACTCCTATGCAAAAATACAAAAAGAAGATCTAATGTAAGTAATATAGAGAATAAAGTGTTTTTATATTGCTAAAGGTAAAAAGCAATACACTCGATGAATGCCTTCAAGGAAGGTAAAGGAGGAAGGGAAGATGGCTCAATTTCTCCAAGGTATATCACCTAAATAGGATACAAATTTTATTTCCTATGGTTTATTTCTACCATCTAAGGCTGAAAATAAAAACTTGTAATAAAGGATTTCCTTGTAGTGTTAGAAGAAGATTTTGTTGATGGAGCTTTTCTCTATCTCAAGGGTGTGGCCGGTTGGTGCCTTCAAGGAGTGAAGTACTACCTGTTGAAAAGGAGAGCCATGTTTTGAGGGAATGGTACCTTTTCAAGTTATTCATTTGGGAATATCTTAGAGAAGAGTCAAAGACGTGTTATTGAAGACATTGGAAAGGGATATCTTAGTGAATACACAACTCCCTTGGGAGAGGCTTCATGCTTGGTATTGGGAGAATACAAATTTTATTCCAACTAAATTAGTCATTCATAACTAGTCTTTTCCAAATTTACACTATCTTGACTTTCAATGTTTCCTAATTTAAATTTGTTCAATGTTGCACATGTTTTTGGAGCAAGATGAGGGGATTTTATATTGGTAACTTCAAAAGTTACATAATTAATATAAGTAAGATTAGGAGTATTAAATCAGATGTTGATCTGATCTTAATGGAATAGATATGGTAGAGAAACTAAATACCTTTGTGCAACTCATATATACATTCAAACAAGAATGTAGATGAAATATGCATGGCTTGAAAGATTTAGTATTGTTGTGGAATTAATTGGAATTAATAAGTAATAACCACCTCATTTTACAAAATATATTTTTCTACATTATTTGCAATGTGAATTTACTAAAGAATCATAAATGACAATAAGAGGGTGCATTTGAAAGTTAAAAGAAATCAACTAGAGTTTGTTGTCCAAATATGGAGAAAACCCTTGCATTTGCTCATGGACATAAAAATCAAAGCAAATGGAAGAAAAAGCAAGAAAATTGTCTGTAGACAAATGGGCAAGCAAGAATAACTCTAAAAATATCAAAAAAATCATTAACATAGGGGTTTATTAGAACATACCTGTTATTGGAAGAAATGAAGATTGTCTCACTGTTCTTCAATCTTTGATCGACAAAATATTCGTTGTTGGGGGCGATAATGGCTATTCAAACCTCGAATCCTCCTTGAAAGCAAGCATAATGCTCTCCCCTTCCTTCTCCAACAATTAGAAAAAAAAATGAGGGAACAATAAATGAATTCGGCCTTTTCTAGCCACGATGATGAATGTTTGTCCATGTGCTGGACGATATTTTCCATCCTAGAGCGATATTTCCCGAAATATCATGATATTTTTTGGGAGACAAAATATCGTGATATTTCCTTGGTGATATCTCATCTAAACTCTATAACAAGTCATTCGTCCTATCTAAAAACTATCCTCACCTGTATGGATTCATTATTTAACGATATCTCGTCTCCCCGAAAATATCGCGATATTGTCTTCACTAGTACTATCTATTTCCAAATCTCAAAGATGATTTGTTTGCCAATACATTCATGCTATTAATTCATTTCATGATATCACTAAGGTTTTTCCTCATGGACGTAGGACTTGACATCTCTTTTAGTTGCAACATTTGGTGTTGTTGATGATATTTAAGAATTCCAATTTGTGGTTTGGAATTTACGAGAATTTATGATTGGAATCTAGAGAACCTCTTTCTTTGTAGCATCTTGAGAGTTTGTAGTGTTCACACCCTCAACTACAAAGCCTTACCTAATTTGGAATTGTTACAACAGACCAAGGGAGGCACACATTTGTCCCTTTACAGATGAAGGAATCATGGACTATGTTGGATATGTTTTTGTATATATGTTGGCATTCTAAGGGGGTTGAATTATTATGTTATATGGCCATTTTAAATGAATGTTCATGATGGACTATGTTGATTCAATTTTTCTATAGATGCTGCATTGTAAAGCGGTTGAAATTTAGGTTGCAATTATTATCTAAGATGACAAATTTAAAGCAATGCCGTCCATTTGGAAAAATTCATTCACATTCAGTGTATGGTATGTCAACAATATGCAAACATTCTTGTTAGTAGGCTTTATGGATGGTTGATACAATTGATCCTTCCATGCTCATATTCATTCTTGTACTGATAATATGACATTGTAGCAATATGTTGAATGGACTCCACATGTTGTGTGTATCATGCTATAGGGTGTGACATTGAGGTAGCTCCTTTAATTTTTTTTTAGTTAGTTAAAAATAGGGGCTACGTGAATATAGATTTTATAAAGGTTATATTGTTGTGTTGATCATTTTTAAAAATTAATGGCTATAAGAAATTTCAAGGACTAACATAAATCCTCACACAATTGTTTAAAGTGTACTAACTCAATCGAGGAGCACGTATATTATAAGGAGGTTGGTGGTTCAATTCCATTTCCCACTAACATGAATTAATCAACGATTTTTTAGTATATTTTTAATTAAATTGATTTTATATTCATTTATTTCAATTGTGAGATATTCTTTTGGATTCATTGTTTCATTTTGTCTCTAGATAGTCAAAAGTGATATTTTATTATCTTTAAAAATAATCTTTTATTGTGTCTAGAGAGATAATAGATAGGATTAAAGACATATTTCCTCTAATCATGAGTATTGTTTTCGGAGAGGCAAAAATGAGATTGTCTCCTAAGTGAGAATAATTCTTGTGTTATCTATTGTCCTTATAGAGACATTTTTTTAAGACCACAATTTCAGACACTCGCTTAAATACAATATTTAAGACAACACAATTTTTTTTTCTCCCAAGTTAAGAAAATCTACCAAAAAGTATTCCAATTATTATCTTAAAACCCCCATTTATGTAATATTGATCCAAGATGCTTTTTTTTTTAGCTTAATAATCTGCTACATCTCTACCACGTTTCCATGTGTTTGAACACCAAAATAAACATGGCATTCAAATTGGAAGGAGAGAATGAAAGTTGACAAAATGATACCCAGGGGATTGAGTTGGCTCAAACCAAAGAATTTCTGGAGTGTTGCAAGTCCCCATTAACCTTGTCACATCGAGTTGGTGCATCCAACCTTGCCACATTGAACCTATCGAGGATGGTTCACAATATACTTAAATATTACATCTAAATCACCAACATCATTGGGAATTTTGTGAAGCTTAATGTAGTGAAAAATTTTCTTGCCTTAATTCTATTTGTGGAATAACACACTTCATGTCAAACCATTCTCTTTAAATGAAAAAATTATGTAAATTTTTTAATGTGGAAACAACTCTATAAATTGAAATGACCACCACGTAAAAGAAATGATGGAGCTCACTGGTAAATAAAAATACTAGCTTTCTGGATAAGCTCACCATCCCACTACCCTTATATAATAAAATATGAGGGAAATACACAAGATGTTATAATAAAATGAGAGGGAAAAACACAAGATGAAAGTAATATATAAATCTCATCCATCCAATGATTATGAATCCGTTTAATAAAAAATCATCAAAATTATGTATTTGACTATAAACTTTATATTTAAAATTCTAAATTTTAAAATAATGGTATCAAAATTAAGTATTGGAGTATAACATTTATATTTAAAATTATAAATTTTAAAATAATGGTATGAGTAGTTTGGATTTTCAATTCAGTAAGTGTCTTGATGATGGATCCCTATTAGAATTGGAAAGGTCAACAAGTATAAATTGTAACCAAATGGTATCCCATTCTCAATACCCTTCCAACTCATTCAATTCAGTATCGTGTTGTAGCCTAGCAACCAAGTCATGTTATGTTTGCTTCCCAACCCAAAAAATGTCATAATTTTGAGTTCTAGACAGTGAACCTACCAAATAAGCACGATATGGATGCTAACGTGGATCTTAATTTGGAATTTTAAAAATATTTATATAAATTTTGCATTTTAAATATTGTCTTTTCCCGAATCTTTTATGAAGTTATTGGGAGATGTACATGGACTTTTGGGAAAGTGTATTAGCTAACCATGGTCCTTGTGCTTCATTCATACCCATATGTTGTTTGGTAGAATTTGGAACATCCATGCTTGGACCAGTAAGTATCTGTGAATTAGATAGATCTAGGTGCTATTTCCAATTGATTTTATGTAATATGTTGCTTTGTTCCTCGTCATTGGTGGTTTCATGATTATTTCATTAGATTCTTGTCGTTATCTTGTGTTGGCCAGTATTTCTAGGTTATTTTGATGAAATATATGGCTGTTTTGGTTCTTTCGTACGTTCATGAATAGATTCACGTGATTATGGAAATTTGGGTATTATACAGAGTGAGTGATTTTGATGGAATAAATTGCATAATATTGCAATTGACATTTATTGTGCAAGGTAAAAATATTAATTTTATAAAATATTAAAGAATTTAAGAATATGTTATGGGTTAATTTTTTAGCACAATATTGTAAAGGATGTAGTCGGTTAAGTGTTGGAGTATTTTTAATTTTGTTTGCAGTAACTTTTTTTACATTCCTAACCTTCCATGTATGAATGGATTATAACACTGATTTTATTTTTATTTTTTTTTGCAATAGTTTTTATACATTCCTAACCTTTCATGTGTGAATGGATGATAACAATGATCTTCTCTACCTTGATCTTTTTGCATTTGAATATTGTTGAAGGAAAGATTCAATACTTTTTGACAAATATGGGTAGTGTCACCTTGAAGTTGTTGATACTATTGTAAAGTGGACAACTCTCTCGCAACATAATACTATAATATATCTTTATCGTTCAATCACGAAGGCATTAGCTACAAAGACGCCTAGAAACCTTAAGATAGTATTGGTTGTTTTGTTAAATTTGTCCTCCTTAACTTAAGGTTAGAACATGTAGACTTATGTTATTTCAGGTGCCTGGAAACCTTAAGATGTTATTGTTTATTTTTTTAAATGTCCTCTTTATCTTAGAAGATGTAGACTTATGTTATTTCCTATTTCCTTTTATTCGCAACCCATTTCAAATTATCCAAAAGAAACATTCATGAACATTTTTTTTCATGATTGACTTTCTTACATAATGATATTGCTACAAAATTTTGTTTGTATCCATATTCTGTAGATTCTTTGTTCTAGGCATCATCTTTTACTTATGCAAGAGGAAGAGAGTTGATTTTAGGCATTTCCAATACCATAAACTGGAGATCTATTTTCAATTGGTGAACTAGTTTTAACTTTTCATTCTTTGCATGTTGCAGGTAGTATTCTTTGTAAATTCACACTACCTTTGTAAATTCAGATATAAAGGAAAATAAATTAGATATTAT
>APFE031504998.1:0-12339 GCA_000404065.3 Pinus taeda | reverse complement strand
CGTCGGATCACTACATATCGTGACCGTCAGATTGTAAGTTACAAAATGTACAACGGTAAAGAAACACACTTTACCTAACGCTAACCTAACTTTATACTAGACCAAGTTGAACTTAACTATTCCTATGTGTCGGAATATCCTAACACCTTAACCTAGAAAGATCTAAGTGGATAATAAAATTCCTAGAGCAAAGAAACAAGTAGCTAGATGATCATCAAACCATTATGGAGCTACAAATCATACGAGAAAATTGTCAAGCTGCCAAGAGGAGGAAAGTGAAGCTCACACCACTTTAGCAAGAAACCAATGTTGATCGAGAATCTTGGCTTGAGAGAGTGAATATCCACTTAGAAAGGTTGCTAGATAAGACCAACAGGGAGAAAACAATGTTGAGGCACATGGCCTACCATTACTTCGCAAGAAATAAAAGTTGCAAATCAAGAATCAAAAACTTGAAGGCCAAGTTGAAGAAGGCATCGAGGAAGCGAAAGGAGCAAGATAGACTTCAGACCTTGGCTGAGGCTTCCTTGGCCAAACACAGCACTTGATGGAGAACACTCAGCCCAAATTTCAAAAAAATTGGAACACTTTTTGCAATTTTGGAATTTTTGGCCAAAACACAGGATTTTCTACCCAATGCGCCACGCCACTTGGCGCTCGCTTTTGATGGAGGCCTCCTTTTGAGGAAAACTCAGCATTTTTGGATTTTTCATGGAAAAATATGCATGTTCACCAATGGCCAAGAAATTTTGACAGGTTTTGAGCTGCCAAAAATGTCAAAAATACCCCAAAAATGCCCTTTCTGCCCCTTTTTGGACACACAGGAAGAAGTGTTGGGAGAACTCAATTTTGGAGGGGCAAATGGAGTCCAAATTTAAACATTCCACTTGCTCTGGAAAGTAGACAGGCAAACCTTTCCAACAAGCACACTTGGAGAAAATTTTGACACCGAAAAGGCCTCCAAAAGAAGCTGCAAAAAGGCGCTACGCATAGGGAAATCAGCGCAACACATTGGGGAAATTTTGCTCAGTTTGAGCAAAAATACTCTGTTTTCGCCTAGTTTCTGGACAGTTTGACTTTTCTCCGTCTTAATGTCAAAATCATGATGTAATTTAATGTTATTTGATTGATATTGATGTAATTATGTTAAATTTTCACTCATAGAGGTAGATTCATCCATCAAAAAGTAGTTTGCAACTGAATGAATCAGTTCCCTAGTTTGTAGAGGCAAGCTCTTCCACTGCCTAATTTTTAGTTCTCAGTTTAGAATTTGGTGGAACAGATCCTAAACTTATGAGCTTGACCCCTAGAGGCTAGGATGAGTGGTTGTTTGCCTATATCTTGTGATTTTTCAGTCATTAGCAAAGGTTGGACTTTTGAGAAAGCTTGGAGCTTCATTGTATACATTTTTCAACAGTTTTGGCTAAGGAATAGACCAGGGTTTGCAGCACTCTTTGGGATTCATGTGGCATCTTTCTTTGGTATTGTGTTTCCTTCTGTAATTGTAAGTTTACATGTGTTTTGTGTATGCCATTCTCTCTCTTATTTCATCTTAACTAAAACAAACAAGGATAAAGGTAGAATCCATTGAAATTGCAAGTGCTCTACCTAGGGTTTGCTTAGTTATTTATGTTTTCAGCTGTTTGAAGAGGATCCCTAAGGTTTTTTTGCCCTCTTCAACTCCTCATCTATCTAAAGCTATCCATTTCATTCAATTTAAAAGTATCAAATCACCTGCCTACCTTGCCCCGTTGAGATCTCTACAAAACTAAGCCTCATTCCCCATACCCAAAATCTGTCTTTCCATTTGAGCCAACAAAACAACATCAAAAATTAATCAAACTATTTGGCACACATACCTAGCCTAAAATTAGTACTCACATCAGTCATCTCAAACCTCATTGATCATCTTTGCTGAGATTGACAAGGAGGGAGCCCTCTCCTGACCTGGTAGGGCTAGCTACCAGGTTAAGCATGATTTGATGTTATCCTGGATCCTACCTTTCTCAGCCTGAGGTAGATTTGGGCTCTAACACAGGTTACAATATGAGATCCATTTGTGTGAAAAATTTCAAGTTGTTTAATCAATTTTTTAACGCATTCAATATTCAAACCGTCTTCCTAGCAACTAATGGACAGCCAAAAGCAAAATATCCAACAAATGGTGATTGGTCCATAAGATGGTTCGTTGCTTGACAACTCTTTTATGAGAGATTTTTCGGCGAAAATCACATGAGAAACCATTTTTCGACGCGTTTCGAACCAACCAATGTGGTTCATCATCAGGAAAAGTTGAAGAAACAGATCCAGCTTAGCATGTTAAATAGTTAGAGTAGAACTATCAACAGTTAACTTGACCAACGGCTAATTTTGACTTTAGGACCATGGTCAAAATTTTTAAGGAAATTAGTTGCATTAGGTGTAAACTATATATATATATATATATATAAAATAAATATAATTGGTATTAATAGTTAGTTAAAAGGTATTATTTAATAATTAAAACTATAAGTTATTTAGTAACAAAAGGAAAGTAGTTATATAACGGACCTTTCCTTATAATATAAGTCTAAATTAAATGTATTAAATATATAAATATGGGTTTGTAGATTGGAAAGTTAGTTAGGAATAATAAATAAATTAGATGGAGAAAATAAATTTGTTAAATTAAAAAACTTAAATGATGAAAAAAAATAATAATAAAATAATAAAATATACAATATAATATAAATAAATAAAATAAAAAACCAATATAATAAAAATAATAAAATAAATACATATTATATATATATAATATATAATTATAATATATATATATATATGATTAATATATTATATATATATTAATAATTAGATAACGAGGAAAAAATGTATTAATTAAAAAATAATAACCATAATAATAATATTAAATAAATAAATAAATTTAAGTGACAAGAAAATTAATATTAAGTTAAAATAAAATTAAATAATAAATAATAAATAAGAGGCGAGAAATTAATATTCAGTTAAAAAAATAATAATAGAAATAATATAACCAAAATTATATAGATAATATAATAAAGTCCCAAAAAACGAGGAGGGGCAGAAAAAACGACTAAGAAGAGAGTGTTGGGATCCAACACCTACTGATTTTCCAGTCATCCTCTCTATTGAGATTGCTCGGCCTCTTTTCAATCTCAAGAGCTTCCCTAAATTTCCGATGATGGAAGTGCGAAACCTTAGCAATAACACTAGCCTCCTCAATGCAAACATGATGATTGGTTTTTTCTACATGTCCAACTAAAGCAGAGGTCTTAACTCTTCTATGCTTAAGGTCAGTTGCGTGCTCACTAATCCATTGATTAATGGAGCGACCGGTCTCACCAATATAGGGGGTCCCACAGGAGCAGGGGATAATAAAAACCCCTTTCATATCCTTGGGGTCGATAGGATCCTTTACTGATCTGAGGGACGAACGAATGGTGTTAAGGGGCCTAAAGGTCACAAGGACACTACGCATCTTGAGAATCCTTGCAATCTTATCAGTGGTCCCCTAAACAAACGGAAGATGGACACCTGGAATCTGTTCCTTTGGTTCCCTTTTAGTCAGATAATTCTTGGTGGCTTTAAGGAAAGCTTTCTGACCCAAGTATCTACTATAACCATTCTCAACAAAGACATCAAGGAGATGGGATTTTTCTTTCTCAAAACTCTTCTTATCCAAGATCCTTAGGGCCTGAGTAGCAAGGGTATTGAGAACACCCATCTTTTGAGCTGGGAAATGGTGGGAACTGGCATGAAGATACTGCTCTGTATGTGTTTTCTTCCAAAAAACTTAGTGGGCGAGGGAACCATCACTATTCTTAGAAATAAGAATATCAAGGAACGGGAGGCAACCATCAACTTCCTGCTCCTTAGTGAACTTAATGGCTGAGGATTGATTGTTGAGATGCTCGAAGAAAAGATCTAATTCTTCTTGGCCATGAGACCAAATGACATTGGTTTCATCCACATACCTTTTCCAGAGCTTTGGCAAGAGCCAGGAAGAACTTATAGCCTTGGACTCAAAATCTTCCATAAAAAGATTAGCAACAACAAGAGATAGGGGTGAGCCCATGGCGACCCCACAGGTTTGGTCGAAGAAATCTCCCTCAAAACTAAAAAAGGTGGAAGTGAGGCAGATCTCCACTAACCTGGCAGTGTCAGGGTCAGTTAGGTGGTTGATCACCTCGATGGCCTCCTTAATAGGGATGCAAGTGAACAGGGAAACTACATCAAAGCTAACAAGAATGTCCCCAGGGTCAAGCTTAATGTCCTTGAGTTCATCAATAAAGGAAGCAGAGTCTTTAACGAAGGACTCTGTACCACCAACTAAGGGCTTAAGCTTTAACGCAAGAAACTTAGCAAGAAGGTAGGTAGGACCTCCAATGGTGTTGACAATGGGCCTTAAGGGAGCTCCTTCTTTATGAATTTTGGGGAGACCATAGATTCTAGGAGTGATAGGGTTGCTCTCAATGAGTTTATGGTGCAGGGAACTCACTGAGCTAATGGATTTAATGGCAAGAGCCACATTCCTAGCAACCTTCTTCAAAGGATTCTTGGGAAGCTTTTTGTAGCTACCACTATTATGAAGATGATCCAACATTTTGTTGCAGTAATCAACCCTGTCAAGGATGACAGCAGCACCACCCTTGTCTGCCTTTAGAACAATGATATCTTTGTTCTGGTTTAAGGATCTGAGAGCTAATGATTCTTCCTTTCTAAGGTTGCTCTTAGGGGGCTTAGCCTTTCTCAAGACAACCGCATAGTCTTGCCTAATAGTATCCTTCATCCTATCAGGTAAACCTCTGATCCCACACTCTATGTCACAAATGATATCATCCACGGGGATCTTCTTAGGGGCTAAGGAAAAATTCAGCTCTTTACCCAAAACTTTAAAAATAGAAGGGGGAAAGGAGAAACTGGAAAGATTGATCACCCTGTTATTAGAAGAGTGAAGGTTATTAATACTATTAGTACTTATAATTACTATATCAAATTCGATAATCTTTTATTACCTTTGCTAGAATTATTAATAATATAATTGTGAACTATGATTATAGTATCAAAATTTAAATATCTTAATTGCGTTAATCTCATATCTCATAAATTATTATAACTTATTATTGTAAATATTACTATATTTTATTATTAGTTAATTAAAATTGTTATTATTGTTGTGATACATCTTTGAATTATTATTACACTAATGTTATTATTATATAAGTTACTTATCATTAATAACTTTATTAATATTATTATTATTATTATTATTAATAAAATTGTTAATATTATTACATATTATTATAATTAATATTAATATTATTATAATTACTATCATTAATAACTTTATTATATTATTTTTTTAATTTTTTAATTATTAATTTATTATTATTATATTATTATTATTATTATTATTATTTGAATTAAAATTGTTAACTTATTATTAAAGACAATTTATGATTATCATTGATTATTAACCATGTTAATATATATCTTAATATGTCTATTTAATTAATATTAATATTATTACATGCTAATTTACTACACGCAGAATTATCAACAGGGCGAGGAGAAGGGAATGAACCTTCGCTGACCACACCAACGCAGCCTGCCAAACCGACTTCTGACTCTGAGGAACTGCTACGTACTGAGGAAGCGGAGCTGTTAGGCGAAACCGTAATTAGAACCGCTGGATCGGAAACGCTCAACACTGGTCTACACTCTGAAGATGGTGCAACAATCATCCGTACCGAAAGCGAGTCACCCATAGCCAAGTTGTTATCAACCAGATTAAAGCCAGGAACAGCACTGCGTTTTGGAGGGATGGCGACAGGAGTAGAGCACGCAATAACCCCATAGTGATATCCCTCAATGCAGGCATCGGGATTGTTCACCTGAGAATCCAACTCAAGACCGCAAGGAGCACGGGCAACTCTGTCTTCTTCTGCGCAGAGGTGACACCTGTCAATGCTCTCCGGTACAACAGAAACCAATACAAATAAATGAAGATCTGAAGAGATTGGATCTGATCCATCAATAACCCCAGAGAGATATCCCTCCACGTAGGTACTGGGATCATTCATCTGAGAAGACAACTCAGATACGCAGGGGGCAAGGGTAGTTTTGTTTCCTTCTCCGCAGAGATGACATCGGTCGATGTTCTTCGGTAAATTAGAACCCGACAAAGATAAACGAAGCTCTGAAGACACTGGATTGGTTCCATCAGAGGGAGCTGAGACCTCCAGTGAAGGGAAACCAGAGACCCCACCTGAGCTCCTGGATAACCATTCATTAAGCGCTGAGATTTGACCAGATGAGACATGGCTATGGGAAACTTCTCCCACGGCCCTATCGGAATTTCCAACTAGTCTTTGAAACTTAGAAGCTTGATTCAGCTTCTGAATCTCCTCAAACCGAAAGGATTTCAGAGCCGAAAAGGCATCTATTCTAGCCCAAAGGGAGGCTAAAAATAAGTTCCCAAGATCCAGATGCAAATCCAACAGAAACCGGGAAACCAGATTCAAGGACTTTCTGACCCTGTTGATTTCTGCTCTTATTAACGCCAAACTCGCCTTAAGGAAAACCTAACGGTTTAGGGGAGTGTTAAGGCGATGCTTAATCCAGGCAAAGACAAGGATGATGGAGGAGTCTCTACATAGTTTAAGAAAAGCTAGATCTGACTTCAACCTTGAAACCTGCAAGTGTGCCGAAAAATCTCTCATAAACTTGATATGGATCACAGAAGCCTCAACTCTACAATTGACAACTCTTATCGTGGAAGCCCTGATGAGCCAAGTTGTCAATATTGTTGATCTTGCAAAGTTAATCAATGATGGTCTGAGGCAAGCATGTGTTAAATGGAGTTTCAAGTGAGAACTTATTGTAGTGGATGAATAAAGAGCGATGTTCACAAAGATTCTAGAGTGGATGTGAGTGTTGATGAAGACCAATGAGAAAGAGACCAATTATATTGTTGTAATATGTATTCTCTATATTTTAATTTGTGTAAGCATTAAGGGAGGAACTTGGAGATAATGCTTACATGGTAAATTTAGAATTGGTTTGGTATTTGGTTGAGAGAATATCTCAACTCCCATATTCATATTTGGACTTAGTTGGATCTCAATCCAACTATATATTTGTATAATTTTTGTGAATGAATGCAATCTGAAAAATAGTTTTTGGTGTGCAATCTGATTTTCTAGTTCTGGTTTGCTGGTTAATGCGACGGTCTTGATTACAGAGCATATTCAATTGATCTCCCACACTTATGCCAATCCCATCACCAAGTGTCCAAGACAATAGAATAATGCAATCACACATCGAGGTGATCAAATTTCACGGCTTATTCCAAGTGTTGGGGATGAGAGTTCGCTGCCTCATATTCCTGATGCGGTGTTTGAAGCGAGGGTATACAAAGCTGGGGGGTGAGATGCGAGGGAGGGGGAGGAGGATGCTAGCAAAGTGGGGAGGGGGAAGGTGAAGGGAGGAGAGGAGGGGCAGATAAAGGGGAAGCCTAGGGGAGGAGAATAGGAAAGGAGAGGAGGGGATATACAAACATAAGGGGAAGTCTAGGGGATATATAAACACAAAATCGGGCAGAGCAAGGGTTAGTGAATGAGTTTACACCCTTAAGCTCCAAACTCCAAAATAATTTGTTTCTATGCTTCAAATAATATAAAATATTTTCCTCCAGATGCATTCTACTCATGGTCAGGATAAGGGATGGGGAGGTATCCTTCAATTCCATTTACTTGATAACAACTTTCTTTCATTTGGCAAGCTATATTTGCCTGCAAGTCCTCCTCATGATTTAGACTTCTCAAGATGTGAAAGAATTGAAGGTTCTCAAAGAGAGAACATAAGCCCTGGGTTCTTTTTAGAACTTTATTCAACTTGTTGTTCTGGGTTGTCATGCTTGTGTTCATATGTTTTATAATTAAGAGAGAGAGTCCCCAATATGTTCATGTCCTTGATTCCTTTTTGTTGCACTAAAGTGAGGCCATAGAATAACCCATAAACTTTTCCTTGATTATTTGTCTTCTTACCCAAGCCCCAAGCATATTGATTCACAATTATTCCATCGAAGACCCCGCCCCTCTACCACCCCAAATATTTTAATTTAGTTAATATATCTTATATTTTATTTAAAAAATTAGTTAAGTCTAAAAATATATATTTTAAAATCATCATATTTTTAACAGTAATGGATTTTAAAAAATATAAAACATTGATGCGAATAATCTTAAATTTATTTGTGCAATAAATTATATATAATATATATATATAATATATATAGTAATATTATTAACATTGTTCAAATTAAAATATTTTGAATTATATAGATTTATTTAAAAATATTTTATTAATATTGAAAAATAATTTATAATTATCATGATATAAGTTATTTAATTATGCCATTATTTAATTAATTTAGTTTTATTAATTAATTATTTCATGATTATTTATATTCTTTAAAGCTTTCAATTTGTTTTTTCTTTCGACTACTCCCTGGATTATATGACAACTGATCATAATCACTTATGTAAACAACTTATTGGTATAAAACCTTAAAACTTTTCGATTTGTTTTTTTTCCTCCCTTATCGTATGACAACATGACAAAATCACTTGAAAAACGTTAATGGAGTATAAAACCTTAAAATGTTTCTTCAACCTAACGTAAATCCACCTTCCTTGATATTCTTTACAACGTCAATTATACCCTTTCAACTATCTTTACTGCAAATTTACATTTACAAAATTGGGCACTTTCTCATTATTAGTATTTGCAAAAAAAAGTTATTCAAAGTTCAAATTATAAATTTCTTTGAACTATTATTTAAGGAGAATATGAATTATTTTTCTTTTAATCTCTTTGGGTAGAAAGAGGTAATTAGTGGATATTAACTTTGTTATTCTTTTAGAGAATGCGAGAGAAATAAATCAAATAAGCAACCTCATTTGTGATTTATTTTTTGGAAATACTATAAATAATAAATTTATTATTATTCTTGACTTAAATATAACTACATTATAATGGAGAATTTCGAAGTCTTTGAATGGTTTAACTACATGTAATACCATGAGCTCAATATTATGGGTTACCAATACCAAGTACCCACAACCATAACTGTTAACCACAATTTTGACTTTATCACCAGGTCAAGTTTATCAAACAATCCCCCTTTAAACTTGATTTTGGATTTTTTTTTTACGAAATCCAAATCCAAAAACGGTCAAATGATCTAGCACTCCTCACCTCCAAGCCCTACCCTATCAATGTATTTGAGAATCTCACAAATTGTCCTATCTGGCATGCTTCCTGGGACTACTACATGCTCACATCCATATTTTACTAGTGATTTATTAGGGAAAATTTTGTTGAACTCCATAATTTTGTTATTTTTTTGTTATTATAGCGCTTAAGTCGTCATCTTGTCGGCTTATTATTGAGAAAACATTTCGACCTCTTTCACCAACAAGTAAACAATTCATGATATCGCATTTTGTCAAATACTATTTAAACCATTAAGGATTATAATAGACTCTATTGTTAAACAATCTCTCGAGATTGTCCCTGTCCGCCATGAAAGGCAGCACCTTCCAAACCTTGGGGTCATGGAAAGGGCATGTCCAGCATCAAGATCCTCTTCACAATGAAGGGGGCGGCCAAGATCGACACTTCGCCCACAAAGATCATTTGCCTTTTTGAAATTGGCGGTGGTCGCTCAATCAGCCCCATGCTATACTAGGTTTTCGATTCCAAAAATGAAGCAATGTCCTCTACCTTTCTTGCAATCTTGTTCTTCTTCATAAAATCCTCGTTCTTCACTTGTTCTCATTGGCGCAACTTCTAGTTACTCAGTCATCTTCGTTAGGGTTCTAGCTTCAAGATCATAAAATCCCGATAAAAAAAACTCTTTATTATGTTGTAGTGGCTGCAACACCCCCAAAAATTTTGGCTTGCATCCAAATTTCGAAGCCTTCCTTGGTTTTTCTATAATGGTTGCAAACACTCGAGCTCTCCCCATGAGTTCTTGTGAAGTCTTTTCAACATTTTTCTTGTTTGACTAGAGGTCATCTTTCGGCATGATGATTGTTTTTCCATGCTTGTGATCTAATTCTTGTGAGTTTGAAATTCTATCTTTGTGTGTCTGAGTTTTCTTCGCTATGTAAACATTGATCGTACTCACATACAAAGTTGTAAACATTGTTGCGCAAGTGTCATCACGGTCATCCGAAGATCTATCACAAACATCGCACTTGTCACTCTCAACTCCAAGATAGTCTCACAGAGGCATGTTTTGTCTTGTTGTCATGGTGGTTTATGTTGTCTCGTCACCAAGTATGTTAAGTGTATGTTCACAATGTTAGTCAGCACAAGTTTTCTTGCTTTCGACACTCAGCCATGTTCCTGAAAATCTTCCCAACCAGACAACCCTCTTCCACTGGACCTCAACTAAGTTGCACTGTGTAGTCTCAGCCCTTAATGACCCTGCTTTGCTACCTGAAATTGCGCAATGCTTGAGGTTGTCCTCTAGGTCAGCTGCATTGAGCAGTCCTAGAGGTGAGCAATGTGTCTGCCTCCCAGAATTGTGTAGAAATTGTCTCTCTATCCAACTAAAATACGCATTTCTCAAGCAGAATCATCAACCCTCCTCCTCACCTGCGGGGAGCCTGCACTGCTCTGAGACCTAGGTCTGCACTGTTACTGAAAATCGTGCAGACATGTTCAGCTAGTCATCTATAGCCTTGCTCTGCACTATTCCCAAAAATTGCATAGAGTTTCCCCGTTAATCCTTGCTACCTTGCTCTGCCCTACCCCGAGAAATTGCGCATACATGTCTGGCAGTTCTCCTGTTGCCTATCCTGCACTATTCCAAGAAATTTTGCAATCATGTTCAGCAGGTCCCTCAGCATCCCTACTCTGTCTTCCCTCTTGTTACAGGTGAAACCACCCTAGGGCTTTGGGTTGAGAACCCCAATAGAGCATAGGGAAAACCTCAACAAGAAATGCTCAAACAATCATCAAAAATCCTTATTCTACTAAATCGTGTAGGAGTGTCCTTACCTAGATGTCCTTCGTTTGGGTAGATCCTGCAAGGTGCAAACCCTCAGCTTCTCCCGATGTTCTTGAAACCTGAAAATTATTCAAATGGAACATACACAACAGTAGAAACATAAAGGATATACATGATGTTAACTTTAAATCATATAAATGAATGAGTAATTATACATCAATATAAGATTCATAAATGAAATAAAACATAATATTGATGCATAAAAGCATTTCATATCGGAAACAAAACAACATTCCTTTTACTGAAGTAAGTTATAAACAAGGTGGAGAAATATGACCTGGGTCCTTCTCCGGATCCAAGTGGAACTATCCTCCAAATCCATCCTTTCCCGGCCTTCAGCAATCTTCCTCCATCGCCAATACAAGGATATCTCAAGTAAGATGGAGGATATCTATAATGAAGGAAAAAAGGGTTTCCTGAAGCTTTGGGGAGTGCAAGAGACACAGGGATTCTTCAAACTTGATGAGGGATAATCTCACTATAGTATCAATATCTCATCCTTTCTCTCTTATGGCCTTCCCATGGAGGTTTATTTATAACTCTCCAAATTAGTTTTTCTAGTTGGGAAATAGTTGGGCCATGGGAAATAGGAGTTGATTAGTAGGTAAAACTCGTGAACTCTACCCGAAATTAAAGAGATTTAATTTTTCAAGTGTTTTAACATATGTGCGCGGGTTGGATATATGTTGACCCGTGTGTACATGATTTTATCATAGGGAAATGTAGTATATAGGGAATAAAACATTGTTTTTTAGATTTTTGACCAAGTCTGGAAGGAAGGGTTGCCCTAGGCCATAATCAAAGCATCAGATCTTCCAAGAGTGGTAAATGGTGTTATAATAGATGCCCCCTAATATATGAGGTCAGAAGGGGTACATGATGGCTGAAATGTATTAAGTGTATGGAAGGAATCATGTCGAGACTGAGGAGGAGTTCACCAGGATTCAGCCTGCCAAGCCATTGAAAGAGATCAGAAAGAAATTGTTGTCTGAGGTGGGCATACCCATGCTCAGAAATAGTAAAGCATGTCCACATGTCAAGTACAAAAGCAAATCCAATATGCATACAAGTATAAAGGAACTGGAAATACATAATGGATCATCTGCTCACAATAAAGAAAGTACATGTCTGAATATCACATATAAAGAGTTGATCAATGATGATGAAGTATAAAGTTGATCATTGAAGCCAAGAAACAGATCCAAATATTACCAATTGGACATGATGGAACAAAT
>APFE031504992.1:24380-58481 GCA_000404065.3 Pinus taeda | reverse complement strand
TTTAATTAAATAAATTACTTGGGATACCATTCAATTTACCTAATTTTACTTATTTCTAGAAATCACATTATATTAATATTATAAAAATAATAAGAATATTAAATTTATTAATAAAAATTTACCTTGGTCCTAGGGTCAAATATAGCCGTTTTGTAGCCATTGGAGTCTTTGCTCTGCTATTTAACATGCTAAGCCAGATCTGTCTTCAACTTGTCCTGACGATGAACCACACTAGTTGGTTCGAAACGCGTCGACAAAAGTCTTTCTCATGTGTATTTATGTTACAACAGTTTTGATGGAAGGTTAAGATTTTGTTTTTCTAGGGTTAGGACTTGTATTTATGTGCAGATACAATCACCATGGTCTAGATATTTAACACTATCAAGGTTCAAGATTAACTGAAGAAGGTGAGCTTCATAAAACTTCTGATTGAAAATTTGGAGTCAAAACTGAAAAGTTCTTCCAATGGGGTTGTGGTTGAAAAATTGAAGATGATAGAATGTCAAACACCCACAAACTTTCAGTTTCCCTTAAGACATGAGTAAGGGATTGGGACCATGTTAAAATCCTAGATAATTTTGATGATAGTATATCTCGATCATGATAACAAAACAACTCATGCTCTGCATTTCGCCCTTTGAGGGCCACTTTTCTTGTGATGTTGGACCTATTCAGGTCAATTGCAATACTTTTCTAAGTTAAAGAATCCATCCTTGGATAAAGTAAAATAAAATAACCCTAAAGAATTCCTTGCAAAGTCTGAATCATTACAT
The DNA here is from genome assembly GCA_000404065.3 of Pinus taeda. Taxonomy (NCBI): domain Eukaryota; kingdom Viridiplantae; phylum Streptophyta; class Pinopsida; order Pinales; family Pinaceae; genus Pinus; species Pinus taeda. The sequence continues at coordinate 57,708 of APFE031504992.1, read as the reverse complement.
TCAAGGAAACAAGGCCCAATTATACCCTTAGTGTTATACTCAAGTTTTAAGATATTTGGTATAGACCATTGGCTGATTTTGTTTATAATTAGTGTGTAGACTGGAAATGTAATAGGGAATTTTGTATAGAGCTCTCTTTGTTGTGAAAATGTATGGGACAAGGACTTACATAAATCCAAAAATAGAAAGTGAGTATGTGAATTTTTTTATTGTATTGATAATAACTATTATACTAAAGGAATCATTATATTCAAGGAAATAAGGCCCTGTCATACGTTGTACTCGCATTTATAGAGAGTTGGTATTAATAATTAGACCTGTTACCCACCAATGTGTAGAATAACTTTGGAAAAGGATGAGGGCTGTACAGAGCAAAGTTGTTCAACTTTGGTAGAAAATGTGAAGACAAACTATGAGAGAGCTAGAAGCTACAAGCATTGCACCTCATATCATGGTAGTTCAATGAGGGCATGGGTCGAGGTAAAAGTTTGTATTTTAGTTTACACATAATCCTCATTCACTGCCCAAGCTCTAAAGCATTGACATCCCACTTCTCTCTGTGCAGAAACTCTAAGCTACTAGCTGGTAGGTAATTCTAAAAGTATGCACTGAAAAATTCTTGGGCATTGAACATTCATACACATTTCACATTCCAACATACAAAACATATCACCATAACTTTCAAAACTAGTTAAAGAGAAATCCCGCGAAATAATAGGAAACAGGGAATAACAGAGAAAATAAGATGACAAAACAACCCAAACAAACACATACCATCAGAGATCCATTACTAATATAGAATCCGTAGTTGATTGAAAACTTGCTCCTCAAATGTCTCTTCATTTCTACATTTTGCATTCAGTAATTGGAACGATTAATCTAAAGCATACACAGTTTCCATCATCACCGAAGCATTGAATCATGACACATCTTCCAAAAATACAATAATACCCGAAGAAGCTTATTCCATCTAATACGCCTAACAACCCGACTAAGCACTCCCTTGCTGGAATCGTCGCTCAAATGCAACATCTTTCTCCACATACTTCCGGTACTCTTCCAGAGTAGTTTCTCCAATGCACCTAAGTTGGCCCCAAGCAAGCATCAATTTAAATAAAATTGGCAGCATCCATTGATCCCTCAGTACGCCCTAGAAACAAAACAAAATTCAATTCGACACAATTACTTCACAACCAAAGCTTAAAACCAATCACTTAAAAGGACCTTTAATCAATCAAGGCTAATACCATATATAATATTTGCTAGATCAAAAAATTGAATCGTAGGTAACCAAGATAGGTTTCTCTTACCGGCACCCAGAACCAAATGTATTTCGTCAATAAAGAGAATACGTTTTCCTTGAGCTTCTTCTACCTATTTCAATATAGATTTAAGTCGCCCTTCGAATTCACTCTGTATTTGGCACCAGCCACTATAGCTCCCATATCCAAGGCTATCAATCTCACTTCTAGAAAATTGCAGTTTAAAACCATTTGAAAAACAAAATGAATTAGCGGCTCTACCAAGATTGCATTCTGAAGATAATCCCGCCCAACACACTGTACCAGTGCGGACCCACAAAAATCCCCAAATTTGAGGAAGGCAACCTACAAACCAAAATTTGCAAACAAAATATATTTGTGTACTTGCAAAAGAGCTTACCTTGGTACATCCCCTCGAACAATTCTTTGTGCCAGCCCTTCCACCACAGTAGTCTTTCCAACACCAGGCTCTCCAATGAGCACAGGATTGTTCTTGCTGAGACAAAATTATAACTACTCTCTGAATTTCTTCATCTCTACCAATGACAGGATCAAGCTTCCAGCATCTTCAACCAAATCGCGGCCATATGTTTTCGAGGCCTAAAAATTAGTATCACCAGATGCAGAGTCTACCTTTTTGCCCTCTCCTCTGAGCTTCTCCACTTCAGATTTCATTCTCTCTATCCTCACACCTGCCTCTGTAAAGCAATCTGAAACTTGGGAGTTTTTTAGCACTCCAAGAATGAGATGATCTACTGCCAAATGAGTGTCCCCCTTGCTCTTTTGTAAATACCGAGCACGGTTGATGCAGTATCTTATTTCAATGTTAGGAGGAATACTGTAGGGGGCAGGATCTTGGGATGGGAGTTTCTTCAGGGCCTGTTGAAGGACTCTATGTAAGAACATGTAAAAGAATCCCCACCACAAAAAGAATCACACATTCTTCTCCACACGCATTAAACGCTGAAACTCGAACCGGTGCAGAATCCAGAAAACCTCCGCACGTTTCTTCGGCCCAGAAGATCCCGATCGACATTACTTTTGAAATTCTTTAATTAAAGTCACCAATCCAGCCATCTGCATATTAATTCATTTAGTACCGCAAGCAATAGTGAAATGCGCATCGATACGGAACAGCTTGAAGCTAGAAATAACGCAGGCGCCTTCATAATATTGATTTCGTAGCGATTCTTCCATTACTGTTACAGAAGGATTAAATTCAACTCTTCTTCTTTCAAAGAGATACTCACAAAATCTATAAATATATTCATCTTTTAAGGCAAAGCAAACTGCCTCAAAATAAACAAAAATCGGCACCTTAACAGCAAAGCTTTAAAATCTGGCACATTACTATTACAGAAGGATTAATTCAACTTCTCTTCTTTCAAAATGGTATTCACAAAATCTATGAATATATTCATCCTTTCATGGCAAAGCAAACTGCCTCGTAATAAACAAAAATCTGCACCTAACAGCAAAGCTTTAAAATCCGGTACATTACTATTACAAAAAGATTAAATTCAACTCCTCTTCTTTCAAAGAGATAACTCACAAAATCTATGAATATATTCTTCCTTTCAAGGCAAAGCAAACCGCCTCAAAATAAACAAAAATCCGCACCTTAACAACAAAGCTTTAAAATCCGGCATACAAAGAAGATGCATGGGCACCAAAGCCTGCAATCCACCATTATTCAGCCCTAAAAATAGAGCAATTTTTTAGAGATTGTCATGGATTCTGACCTATGAGGGATCGCGACCCTAAAAGTAGAGCATTTTTTTCAGATCGACATGGGGATCGAAGCCATTTGGATTTTTCTTCAGAGCCTGGGATGGGAGTTTCTTCAGTGCCTGGGATGGGAGTTTCCACAGTTTCCTCTCCAGCTGTAGCAGCAGATGAAATCGCTTGATGGAGAATACCCCCTTCGTCCTCGGTAAGAGCTATGGCCAAATGTACAGGAGTGTACTTGGCGTGATCAGATTCTGTAGCGATCTCTCGATCCACGACTAGAGCCTCATTTGTTTTGTGTGTAAATTTCTCGAGATTCATTTTATATTCCGCTCTGTGAAATTGGTTTTGTGCGGTATTATGGAGATTCTTTTCTCTTCCTTGCACCTACAGCATCATCAGCCAGAAATTGATCAGCATTACAAACAGGTTGTGGTATCCCCATCCTAGAGTGGGATGCCTAGAGACGCGGCCTTCTCAGCGAGATTTGAAGCAGCGGGATGCCTAGAGACGTGGCCTGCTCGGCGAGATTTGAAGAAGCTAAAAAAACTGTGCGAAAAGAATATAAGAAACTAACTTAAACTATATCCAACGGTCTGGAATGTTCCAATCATCTAACATCCGATCGAATGGCTCAAAAAAATACATGGTGGCAATTCGGGGAGTTAATTTCAAAGGGGAACGCCTTACGGTGTAATAAATAAACTATATTAATAAATATAGTTGATATACATTTTTATATTAATCACATATAAAATACAATAGAAATAGAGTGGATATATGTGTATAGATATCAATATTATAAATTTATATTAATATTAAAAAATATAAAAATAATATAATTATATTAAAAATAACTATAATACATTATATTTCTGATAAAAATTATAAAAATCATAATAACGGTTTATAATAATAATAATAAAATTATATTATAATAATATTTAAATAAAAACAATAAACCAATGGATTATTGATCTTATACACCCAAGGAAATAATATTAAAGTTAATGGATTAATAAATGCAATTGGTTAATATTATAAAGTCAAATGATTAATATTAAAAATCCAAGAGCCCATTAATATTATAAACTCAATGTATTAATATTATAAATTCAAGGGATTAATGAACCTAAAGAATTAATATTATAAATCCAAAATATTGATATTAAAAACACAAGGGATTAATATTATAAAACCAAGGGGTCAATATTATAAACCCAATGAATTAATATTATAAATCCTTGCAATTAATATTATCAACCCAAGGGATTAATTAACACAAGTAGTTATTAATATTATAAATCCAAGAGATTAATAAACCCAACATATTAACATTAAATGTCCAAGGATTATTATTATAAACAAAAGTGATTAATAACACCAAGAGATTAATAAACCCAAGGGATTAATAAACCTAAGGGAATATAAACACAAAGGTAATATAAAATCCTAAGATAAATATTATAAAGCCTAATATTAATATTAAATCCTAGGAATATAAAGAGTAAGATACATACTATAATCCCAAGGGATTATAAACCATAGGACTAATATTAAACCCAAAGATTAATAATAAAAACCATAAACCCAATAGATATTATAAAACCAAGGGATTATTAATATAATAAAGCAAAGGGATTAATGTTAAATCCTTAAATATTATAAATCCAAGATTAATATTAAACCTTCAGAATATAAATGCTAAGGTTAATACTATAATATAAAGAGGAATTATAAACTCTAAGATTAATATTATAATCCCAATGTATTATAAACCCTAGGATTAATACCAAGGATTAATAAACCCAAGAGATTATTGATATTATAAACCCAAAGTATTTTTAATATTATAAACTCAAGGGATTATTAATATTATTAACCCAAGGGATTATAAACCCTATGATTAATATTATTAATCCTATGATTATAAACCATAAGATTATAAACCCTAATAGTAATATTATAAAACAAACATATTAATGGACCCAAGGAATTATTAATATTATAAACCGAAGGGATTAATATTAAACCCTAGGAATATAAACCCCAATATCAAAGCCTCATATTATAAACTATAAACCCAATATTAAAACTTAATATTATAAACCCAATATTAAAAAGCCCTAATAGTAAACTCTATTTTTATAATTGAGCAATGGAATGTTGAGTAAACTGCAATGCATTGTTAACATTGCAACAATGATTGTTAGATTGATTGTCGTATTGAGATAATGTTTGTCACAATGCAACATTCGATAGATTTTTTTACCATTCCAACATCACAAAATTAAAACCTCATATAAAATCCTAACATTTAGGTTTTATATTAATCGCTTAGGGATTAATATTATAAACCCAAAGGATTATTAGACCCAAGGAATTAATATTATAAATGAAAGGGATAAATAAACCCATTGGATTAATATTAAAAACCTAAGGGATTAATTATAAAACCAAGGTGTTATAGGTCATTTTGTCACATCACCTCTCCAAAAGGTCTAAGTTTCTGGGACAATTAGCGTAAAAACCATGTTTTTAGTCCCAACACATTTGGTGTATGTTACCACCTATGTTGGGTGGAAGTTTCATACATGAGAACCAACACTGATTAGTGCAATGATTCTAGAAATTAGAAAAAGTTAAAAGATATTTTTGAATCTTCTTCTTTTGGAAGATTCTTAGGTGGTTTTAACTATTTACCATGGATAGAGATCTTGAATTCCTATTTAATCATATTCTAGTGGTCTTCTCTCTTATCCTATAGCTTATCATCCCTCATATATGGATCTCAAGCCTAGATTGGTAATCCTAAACTATTACTTTCACCCTATAAATTTATTGCCTCCCATAGAGTTTGGGTTGGCTTTTGGAGATTTCTAGTGCTCGCATACTACTATTTTGAACGTAAAGAGTAATCATATTCATGCATTAGGATTGATGTTGATGGTTTGCTTTGGGGAAAGGAATTACAAGTCAATTTGGGGAGACATCTACAAAATCAAGTTTCTATATATGGTTGTAACTCTCTCCTTTTTTCTTTAATACAAAAAAAATATTGTTTTCCTATACCTATTTCATGTTTATGCTCATGTATTTTAATTCCATTTGAGTCATTGATTAGAGATATTAGATTATGTTATGTGGATATTGTGTTTCCTTTTCTTGTTTTAGTCATTTTTGGATGTTGCTCTTGAACATGACACTTCATCTCCGTGACTATTGGGTTGGGTAATATTCTTGCCTCTTTAGTTAATGACACCATATAAAAATCCTTCGCAATTATTTTTGGCTCAATTTTACCAACTCTATAATGTGTCATCGATATGTTCAAGAGAAGTCTTTCAATTGATATCCAATACAATGCCTTAAGCTTTATTTCCTGATTACTGCTCGTCAACCAGCTCTGCAACATGACATTATGTCTCAAATCTTGATTCCTATTTCATGTCATTAATGGGGGCTACATCAAGGCCTTCCTACAATGGGTCAATTCTTATTGACATGTTGTGGTAAGAACACAAACCCCCCATTATTCACTTAATTCTCATTATGGGGACCCTTTTATTGAATCTTCGTCATATTACTATTTGATTTTCAGAGTTTAGATTGCTTCAATGTGTTTGATCTTTTATTATCTTCATATTATAACTCGTTTGATCTCATTTGGACCTTTGGTTTGTAAATGGTGTCTAATTGTCAATTGGATATTTTTCACTATCTTGGTCTAATGATATGTATATAATATAGTTTACCTTTTTGTTTTATAATTTTTGTTTCTTTAATTTTACTTTTATTTGTTTATATTTGTAAATAATGTTTTTATTTTTATCATTTTCATAGCCCCCGAGACCAAGAATCATATGTAGGATTTAAGCCTAAATCATAAAATAAGTGGCATATATATTAATACCATATATCGAAGCTATGGGTGATTAGGATATTGATATAGGATGAACCCCTTTGAGAAACTTCAGAATCAAAGTCTGAGCACTTTTATAAAGGGGTTCAGTAAATCAAATGGCCAAAGTTTGAACCATATTGAAATTGAAATTATTAAGTGGTTTGAAATTTGTATAATCAAAAGCCTGACCATATTATAATATAGTTGATGGGAGGACCCACCTACCACATCATTACTCCTGCTCCCATTAGGGTCAACACTTATTAGAGATTTTCAACTAAGAAAGCTTTTAAAAAAGCTGATAATCCAATTCCTCTGTTCTCCAATCTTTGATATGTAAATGTCTCCAATCTCTGATCTTCAATAATAATATTCCATATCAGAACTTCCTATCGGCTATCACTCCTTTCAACCCCCGATATGAAATCCCTGATACAAGACCTCTAATATCCTGGCTCTAATATGTTGGACCTGATATGCATATTAATGATGGTCTAATCAGAACATCGCATCTATGTGTATATCGAAACTTTTAAATGGTAACATTCGTCCAAACTGCTGATATCACTAATATAACCCATCCACCCAACTTTCGATTTATGATAATCCATTCACCTCCGATATCTAGACCTGATACACTTAAAAAAAAAGAATTCAATGTGAAATCATGCATGCTCCATATCAAAGCCTCCAAATATCAACGTTTTTGTTTGTCCACATTATAAAAGTTTTCGATATCCATTCCTCTGATACCCTCTGGTGTTGCCACTTGTCACCCTCACGTGCATCCATTGTTAAAATAATTAAAAGTTGTTATATCTAATGGTTTTGTGGGCATTAGTTTTGTTTTGTTTCTGATTAAGTTTTTCACCTATTTTAATATGATCTATGTTACTTATGATACAGGGAAGAGCCTAGTGTCCATTAGGAAGGATATATGCGATCAATTACTTCCAAAGACATTATGCCAAGCGACACAATGCGTTATTAAAATGGGCAGAGATGGTTGAAGCAAAGTTTAAAGAAAGACAGAGTTTGGGGGCAGTGCTTGTATTGACTATTAAAAGGAAAATTAACCCTTCGGCTTATACCAGACCAGTTAATATGATAAGGAATTGGTTGCAACGATGTTCTAAGTTCGTCCATAACATCGGTTGCAACAAATTTATTGTTTTATTTAATTTTATTGTTCTGACTGTTGAGTAATATATGGGGACTATTAATATTTCCATTATGTATAAATATGTCTTAAAGATAGATTATAGGGGATTACAATCCGAGAGAAAAGAGGTAGATTAATACTAGAGCTTAAAACCTGTTTGTATAGAAGGAGTTAAGACTCATTTGCACTATTGTAGTGAGATCATATCCATATGTGCAGATAGGGAATTGATTTAGAGATGACAGAGGACTTGCACTATTGTAATTCTCTTATGTTTTATGTAATTGATTCATTTTTATAATAATATTTATTTATGTAATCAGATGTGAAACATTATTGGTTGCTCTATTATTGAAAAAAATTCTTTAGATTTCAAATTCATTTATGGAGTATGAGTATGTATGTAGCTTTTCAGCATTATCGTTGACTATTTACTGAAATGCTCATTTAGAATCTAGTCACGCTATCTTTCAAGGTAACCAGAAATGAGTTTCAAAACTGGAACTTGGATAAGGACAAACCCTTATCTCCTTGAGCTATTATCTATCTAACATTTTAATTTTATATATGTTCCACTTTCCACATGTCATGTATTTGAACTATTTCAGTATTGTGACATGAATATTTTTGTTCTTATGCATATGTTTTATTAGGAATTGGAGATGTTTGCATTTGGATGTCTGTTAACTATTTAATGGGAATTTATTTGTATACATTTTCTCAAACAAGGATTAGGTATTGGAACTATTTCCCTAGCCTATTTCCTTTATCTGATTCCAATTTCAATATGCATATGTTTCTTTTCCCTTTATTTTAGCGTACTCTTGAATGAAAGAAGGACCAATCCTTCTATCAATCAAGATAGGTCTAGTATTAGATGCATTTTAGATTATTATTTGCATCTATTTTCTACATCCTAGAAGTCCCCTCATACAGGGGCAGTCTTTAGAGTGGTTTGGTTGGGCCATAAAGTCAGCTTAAGGATCACTTTCTTGCATGATCAACAAGAAGAGTTGATTTGATGTCTCTTCTCTATTGGTAAGTGGAATTCATACTTTAAACTAATAGAGATACAGAGAGGGTAATTGGACCTAATTGAAGTAGTCAAAACCACTATTTCAACGGAAATTTTTTTTTTTAAGTTCTCGACCAGGTGGTCTCCCTTAAAATGTGGAAAATTCATTTTTTTCGATCAATCTTTTTGGTGCTAGAAGGAGGGCTTGTTTTAAATTGTTTGTTAAAGTTTATTGTATAAGTTTAAACTTTGAATTATGGGCACCTCCAAAAAACCTCCTTGGAGATGCTTTAGTTATCACAATCAAGCACTACTCCAATCAAGGGATTTAAAAAATTGTCAAAGGTAAAGTTCAATGGTAATTCTTCTGCTTTCAATAGCCTTTTTCAATTCATTTCAAATTCTAAAAAACTTAATATTGATAAGGTTCATCATGGAAGGATTTTCACATATGCTTTGACAGGTCAATAAAAAGACCAGCGTCTTTCACTTCTAGTTGCCTCAGTACATAGCTGGGATGAGTTTGTAGCAATGTTCCTTCAAGACATTCAATGATAAAACTACAAAAAGGTGTGAAAACAACTACTTGAATTGTGTCGGACAAAACGTGAGCTGTTGGATCAATTTCCAGTTAAATTTAAATTGACATTAATTCTCTTTAAATCCAGTGACTTACCTCCTGAACATGAATTAACAAGTTGGTTTAAGTATTTAATTTCTCTTCTTTGTTATTCAATTGAAGAATCAGATACCAAGGAAGACACTAATAACGTTATTTATGATAATGAAAATATTGAACTTGGTTATTCTTCATCCTCAAAAACTGTTTTATTTGATTCCCAATCCTCAAATGAATCTATTTTTGAAGGTGAAAAAGGTAACAGTTCAAACACTTCCTCTCATATTCATAATGTTTTCAATGATTATAAATTAACTCCGATTACTCCATCCTACAATGATAATGTACCTTCTTGTAGTTTTAATGTTAAGGATAACAATGATTTTAAATTCATAATCATTCGTAAAATGGGAATATCTATAAACAAAGTTCTAGTCTGTTGTAACATAATTTGTAACATAGATGTCTATTATAAATTTCCTTTCTCCCATTCTTTTCAATTTATTTCTTTGTTCAATTTTATTTTTTATTTTTTGCACATACTACCATGGCTTCTTAAGCAACAAAGTTCCACACTCTTTTCAAATGCATTAATTAATACATGTAATAATCAATTTCTTCTTAGGTTGAGGTTTTATCTTATGATTAGACCATTTATTTCAGATTTCCAAATGCATTCTACACGAATGATAACACTCGAGAGTACATCTATCCATTTTGACCAACCATGCATTCCTTTCAGAAATCTTCCTCCTTGTTGTCCACTTTATTCTTTTGAAAAGAAGATTTATGATTTTTCTTTTTCTTTACAACAACCTTTCATTTGCAAAGATCTAAAATTTAATACTCATTTGCTGTTTCCTTTTTATTTTAATTCTTTTCAAACATCCGAATCACATCCTTATTTTGATGATCCTATAGACGGATGTTTGGAAGAATTTTAGGGAAGGGATTTTCTAAATAAGTTGCTTCTTGTGCATACCTTAGTGTTAGATGCACATAATATATTCAATTTTATTTATGTTGGTATATGTATGATTTTGTTACTGATGTTTGATTCACACATTCATGGAGATACTAATATGCTTGAATGGTTACATTGGAAGCATGACTTTACTTAGTCTTAGTGTATTTTTTAGATTAGTATTATGTGTAGTTTAGTAGTCAGTTTAAATTAAATAAGAATATGGTTTTTAAATTTGATAAATACATGGGAGAAGATGACGATTCATCAAGTAAATCTATGATCAAATTACCCCAGGTACACATTTACATGTTCATTTCCATTTGTTATTAGCTTTCTAGAATTTCTTTTCTCTTTTAGTCAATTTTTTTTTGCTCTCTTATTTTGTGTTGTTATTTTGCCAGGTATGGGCTTGCGTTAGAAGATTAAATTTTACCAATAAAGTAGTTGTGACAAATATTAATGATTAAAGGAGCAATTTTTAAAACACATTCAGTGAGATTCCCTTTTCTTCTGAGTTTTTCTTATCATCATGATTATTCTCTTTCGAGATATGTCTATTCAAAGTTACATGTTTTAAAGCAATATTTGATAAAGGGTATAACATTTCTATTAAATTCTCATATGTAAACTTTAACGGCAACTCCCCTTTTGGTTAAAGAATTTATTTAAATAAGAATCTTGAATAACAAACTCACCAAGCGAGACAACATTAACGTGCTTGACATTCTTCTTAACAAGAAATGTAATTTCTTATGTCAAGATCATTCTTTTTACTTGTTTAAGTTGAGTATTGTTTATCTTATGATTTTCTTTTTATGGTTAACTGTTTTTGGTTTTTTCTATTTTCTTGTTGTTCTTGACATTGGGTTTGAATTAATAACATCTCATTTCTACCCTCTACAATCCCTTGAGTTCCGATTTGACCTTTACCTTGGATTGACTTAAGTAATATTACCATGCCTTTTTAACGAGTTATTTTTAACCCAAATTTGGTTAATACTTGGGAACATTTTACTCTTATATAATGGAATCCATTAGTAAAAGGAAGATCATTAAAATGCTATTTTTTAGGCTCATATTGAATTTTGGACATTGTTATCTTCTATTAGCATTTGAATGCTCTCTTACGTTAATACACATAAGAAAACTACTTTACAGTAAGCCATATCCTAAAACAGATACTAAGGTTACAAGAAAAACACACCAATTTAGTATTATATAACTCTTCCATGTCATACCCATCTCTTAAGGAGAGGAATATTCTCCCCATCTATTAGTAGAAATTATCAGATTAGAAATTTAAAAATGTGTGAAAAACCTGAAATATAGGGGGTCCTTGTAATGAGCCAGCCTACCATGATCATGGGATATGATTGTTTTGAAATTATCGTATCCAGTCACCAATCTATGATAATGGCTCACAACACTTTGTTGTAAGACAAGAGGTATCATCACGAGTTGACTTATTCATGACTATCAACACTTGTGAATGGTATTATCATATCTGGTCACCAAGCCAGGATAGTGGTTTTCAGAGTTATTAATGAAATATGTCTTCTCTGAAATACTAAATAATAGATGGGATACTGAAATTCCTTTGGGTTAAAAAGGTAACCCTGTTGAGGCTATGGATGCCTAATCGAAACAGTGGCTCTACCTATGACAATGAGAGTTCAACTTTCTTACTAAACACAATGCTAAAATTTTGTCTTTTAGCTTATGTTGTCATTAATTAATGGTTATTGCAAACATGATCTTACTCTTATAATTTCTAAAAGAGATGTTCAAAATTATTTAAATCTATTTTAATGGATTCATAGAGGCTTTATCTTAGCATTTTGATTTTATTCATCCTTGTACCTTTCCCTTTGAGGATTTCATTAATAATAAACCAGAGATAACTGGTGCTTTCCAGTGTGTGACCATGATTGTGGTAAAATCATAACCCCCCCATTATTCACTTAATTCTCATTATGGGGACCCTTTGATTGAATCTTGGCTATACAACCATTTGATTTTAATAGTTTAGATTGCTTCAATGAGTTCAATCTATTCTTATCTTCTTATTATAACTTGTCTGATCTCATTTGGACATTTGGTTTGTAAATGGCGTCTAATTGTCAATTGGATATTTTTCACTACCTTGGCCTAATGATATGTATATAATGTATTTTAACCTTTTGTTTTATAGGTTTTATTTCTTTATTTTTACTTTCATTTGTTTATATTTGTAAATAGTATTTTTATTTTTATCCCTTTCATAGCCCTGAGATCAAGAATCATACCTAGGCTTTAAGCCTAAATCGTAAAACAATTGGCATATATATTAATACTACATATTAGAGCTATGGGTGATCAGGATTTTGGTATCAAAAGAATGCCTTTGAGAATCGCCAAAATCAAATTCCAAGCCATTTTATAGAGGATTTTAATAAAAAAATGACCAAAGTTTGAACCATATCAAAATTAAAATTATTAAGTGGTTTGAAATTTGTATAACCCAAAGCTCAACCATATTACAATATAGCCGATGGAAGGACCCATTTGCCACATCATTACTGCTGTTACAATTAGGGTCAACACTTATTGGATATTTTCAACTCCCCAAGCTCTTTAAAACTTCGATAATCCAATTCCTTTCATCTATGATCTTCGGTATGCTAATCCCTCCTATCTCCAATCTCCGATAATCATGTTCCATATTTGAACTTCCTATCAATTGTCACTCCTTTCAACCCCTGATATGAAATCTCCAATACAAGAACTCTAATATTTGTCAGGCTCTAGAGCCAATATGTATATTAACGATGGTCTTATCAGATCATCGCATCCTCCTATATAGAAAAACTTTTAAATGGTAAAATTTGTCCAAACCTCTGATATTGTCGATATAACCCATCCACCAGAATTTCGAATTCTGATAATCCATTCACCTCGGATATTTGGACCGATACAGTTTTTAAAAAATAATTAAATGTGAAATCACGTCTATTCCATATCAGAGCCTCTTAATAGTAGCATTTTTGTTTGTGCGCATTATAAAAGGTTTCAGTCTCCATTCCTCCGATACCCTCTATTTTTGCCACTTGTCACCCTCTTATGCGGTCATTGTTACAATAATTAAAAGTCACTATATCCCTTACAAATGACACTCCATTCTCTTTAAATAGAGATCATGGACCAATCAGGTGTTAAGCCACGGATCAAGTGTCGGTAATACCGAGGAGAGAATGAACTGTCAGATCACTTCATGTCTAGAATGTATTATGACCATTGGATTGTAAGTTACAAAAGTACATGGTAAAGAAACACCCTTTACCTAACTCTACACTAGACCAAGTTATACTTAACTATTTCCTATGTGTCGAGATATCTTAACATTCCCCCTTAAGAACAACTTGGGATAGGATTGAAGGATGTAAAAATATGAACAATAGGAGAAGGAAGGAGGAATTAGAGCCTATCCACCCTTAGTGAAAACTTCCTTAACTCCAACCATAAATAAAAGTTTAGTAAACTTTGCGTTGGTGAGAGCCTTTGTAAAGATGTTTGCAACTTGAACATCAGTTGAACAATATTGTACTTCAAGAACATGGTCATGAATGAGATTTATGATGAAGTGCATGTTTAGTTCAATGTTTCTGCTGTGCTGATTTTGGACTGGATCTTTGCATATTTGAATGAAACTTTGATTATCACACCAAAGTGTAGTCAGATGTTGCTGCTAAAAGCCAAACTCCGACAGGATCTGCCAAAGCCACATAGCTTTCTTACTAGCTTCCATGGTACCACGATACTGTGCTTCTTCTAAAGAAAGAGAAATGGCACTTTGTTTCTTACAAGCCCATGTAATAGGTCCAGAACCAAGAGTGAATACATAACTTGCAGTAGACTTCCAATCATCAAGGTCACCAGCCCAATCAGAATTAGTGAAACCAACCAATAGAGGAGATGCTTCTGCACTATAATGAACCCCAAACTAAACTATACCTCAAACATAAAGAAGTATTCCTTTAGCTTCTTTCCAGTGACTTTCATGTGGGTTTTGCATAAACCGAGCAATAAGGCCAACAAAAAAGGAAAGGTCACGACAGGTATGGTTCAGATACAAAAGTTTTCCTACAAGCTAATGGTATAAGGTAATCAAATTCAAGGGAAGTACAAGTGACTGAAAGTCTGGCTCCAGACTAAAAGGAAAGGTCAGGACGGGTATAGGTGAGATACAAAAGTTTTCCTACAAGCTGACAGTATAAGGTAGCATCAAATTCAGGGGAAGTACAAGTGACTGAAAGTTTGGCTCCAGACTGAAAGGGAGAAGAGGTTGGCTTATCGTTTTCCATGTGAAATTGGCATAGAAGATCATAGGCATACTTGGACTAGGAAAGGGAAATACCTTTCTTGGATTGTAAGATTTGAAGACCACGAAAATAATGCATGTGTCCTAAGTCTATCATTTCAAACTTCTTTTTAAGGCTAGACTTCACATGGTTTATAAGGTTGGCATCACTACCAGTAAGGTTAACATCATCAACATAAAGAACAAGAATGATAAGAGACTCACCCACTTTCTTAGTGTAGACAGTATTGTTAGAATGACATCTAGAAAAGCTAGTATCTAAAAGAAAGCTATCCATTTTGGCATACCAAGCTTGAGGGGCTTGCTTGAGATCATAAATAGATTTCTTAAGCTGACATATAAGGCTGCACTCTGTTTGTATAAAGCGAGGAGGTTGTTCCATATAGATTTTTTCATGCAAGTCCCCATGCAAGAAGGTAGATTTAACATCCATGTGATGGAATTCCCATTTGAAAGAGGCAGCAAGGGAAAGAATAATGTGGATGGAGTTCATTTTGGCAACAGGGGAGAAGGTTTCAGTATAGTCAATTCCTTCAACTTGTGAAAAGGCCTTAGCAGTAAGACGAGTTTTATGTTTATCAACTTTTCCATTTGGTCCAAACTTGGTTCTATAAACCCATTTACATCTAACAAGTTTTCTTCCCTTTGGAAGAGGAACAAGAACCCATGTATAACTTTCAAATAATGAACGATATTCTTGATTCATAACTGCATCCCAATCTGGATGGCCTGAAGCTTCTGCAAAGGAGTCAAGATCATAACTCGCTAAAGCTTGAGCCAGTAAAGAAGAGGCTCTATCGAACTGAGAACGTGTACATCAGTGATCTGTAGGATCACTTACAAGAGCACCTGGTGCATCCTGAGTAGCACAGACCCATTTTGGAAGCTGAGGAACTGAAGGAGGATCTTGAAAAGGTGGGGGAGGATTTTCATCCTCGTTGTCATCATCTGAAGAAGAAATATTTTCAGAGGTAGAAGGGATAGAGAGAGGTGGCACATCCGCTGAACTAGGCTCGTAGGCCAATATATTTTCATCAAACTTTACATCTCTTCTAATGATAACACTTTTAGATTTAGGTGAAAGAAGTCTATATCCTTTCACATCTTCAGAATAGCCAACAAAAATACATGTTTCACTCTTAGGTTCTAAGGATTTATGTTTCTAATCTGGAATATGGGCCCATGCTTCACTTCCAAAAACACGAAAGTGACTTACATCTGGTTTAATTGAGCTCCATGCTTCTTCTGGAGTGTTATTCTTTAAAACCTTAGTAGGAGTGTGATTTACTATCTAGTTTTCATAGTTAATTGCTTCTACCCAAAAATTAAGACTAATTCATTTAGATTTAAGCATACAATTATCCATTTCTTTCAAGGTGCAATTGTTCCTTTCAACTACGCCATTTTGTTGTGGAGTATATGGAATGGTATGTTGCATTTGAATTCCACGCTCAATGCAAAAGTTGATGAATTTGTTGTTAGCATATTCTCTACCATTATCAGATCTTAGCTTAAGAATTTGATTTCTAGATTGTTTCTCAACAAACACCCTAAAGGACAAGAACATGTTAAAGACTTCACTCTTGACTTTTAAGAAGTATACCCAAGTGCGTATGGAGAAATTATCAATGAAAGTTAAGAAATAATTGTAGCCAGAGAATAAACAACTCGAAGTGGACCATTTGGAACAAACACCATATCTACAAGATACCATAGGAAGACTTGTCACCATATTTTCCTTACATATATTTTGAGGGGAGAGATAGTTTAAGTGAACAAATTGCTCATGCCAAAGTTTGTTCACTTCATCATTATGAGCAACAAAGACAGAGGGAAGAGTTGATGACCCAAAGTTGTTAAAATTATATAACCTTGTAGAATCATTTGCAATGCCAGTAGCTAAAATCTGTCTAGGATATCTTAGGTCCTTAATTACAACATCATGAGGTGGAAATTCAATGGTTTTACCTTCACCTAAAAGTGGTATCTAATATATAGATAAAAGGTTGCAGGATAACGTTGGAACACATAATACATCATTAAATTGACTATTGTCTAGATGAATAGTTCCAGTCCCTACAATGCTAAGAGATCTATCATCACCAACATATATATTTTTTGTGTTACAATCATTTAAAGAAGAAAACATGTATTTGTTTTTGGCCATGTGATAAGAAGCTCTAGAATCAATGAACCACTCATGAGAATGAGAAGAAGAAGATACATTTATTGCATAACCAGGTCGAGATGCTTGACAACCACATGCAGAAGGTGTTATTCCTGAAGATGAAGTTGAAGTTGAAGAGTGCTCCAAATGAATGCTATGCTTCTTCATTGTTGCTTCCAAGGGTTCCATCTTCTTAAAGTATTTGGATTCTAAGTGGCCATCTCGATTAAAAAATTTACAATGTCTATCAGTCTTCTTCCCTTTGTTTTTATTTGCCTTATCATTTTTTTGAATTGATTTTTCATTTTGAGACTAAAAGTGCTTAAGACCCTTGGTTGGATTATGACCATTCTTTTTAGGATGTTGCTTCATAGGATTCTTTGAACTTGGTTGCTGCTAGGTGGCTAAGGCTTTCTTAGAAGAATTTCCAAGTTTAATAAGACCAAGGTGTAAGAGTTTTTCTTGTTCTCTTATTAAAGAATCACAAAAGGCATCAAAAGAGGAGGACTTATAGTCTTGTCCTTGAGGAATAAATGCTTCTCTAGTAGAATATAAGGTGGAAACAAACACAGAGTAGGTTGGTCCCAAATTAGTAAGAATGGAATAGATAAGGTTACCATCTTATTTCTTAACCTTAATACCTTCCAAGAGAAGTCTAAGGGTCTTGAAATTGGACAAAAAACCTTCAATGGAGGAACAAATATTGGGGTCCAACGTAAGCAACTCATTTTTGAGTTGATGGGCTCTAATTTCATTTTTAATTCCAAAAACTTTATTGAGTTGTTTCATTGCTTCATCAGGGGTATCAAGTTCTACGATATGGAATCTAAGGTCTAGAGAAATAGACATCCCTATCAACCCACGTGTTCAATCTTGCCCATTTTCCCATTTGGCTTGCTTATCTTCATCTTTAAGTTTAGACTCTTGGACTGAGGCTATTCTATGAAGACCTTTACTTCTAAGTAAATCCTCCATGTAGGACATCTATTGGAAGTAGTTGGTGTTATCAAGAATAACTTGGCATGGAGTTTCCATTCTAACAACAACTGAAGCTATAGATGCTGAAACTAAGTGTTCCAATGGAAATATCTCGAGCAATTAGGCTGATTAAAAAAAAATGGCTCTAAAAACGGCTTCTGGATGAAGAAGCTATGGCCTTTTGAAAAACAGTTGTTGAAGATGCTGACAAAGTATGTGAACGTGTGAAAGTGAATGATAATGTTATATTTAAAAAACAAATACCCCATCTTTCCAAACTTAATCTAATTAACTCACTTAAAAAAAAAAATATGTGACTCACTTTTATAAATAAGTGAAATTGACCCACTAAATTGTAACTTAAATAAAAGATAAAGAGACTTTAGAATTATAAGTGACTCGCTTTTTATAATGGGTGAGAACACTTTTACATAAAGTAACTTTAAAACATAGGTTACATGTGCTTTTTGAAAAAGTAACTCAGCAAAAAGAAAAAGTTGAACCCAGGACCTCTATTATCATAAAGTAACTTTGGACCAAGTGAGCTAGTTTAAAAGGTTGGTAATTTTTGGAAAAGAGGAAGGGGGTTTTTTGTTATTGTTTTTTTTTTTATTCACTGAAGCTTTGGGGTGTGTGCTTACTTGAAGAAACCATTGTTTGCCTACAAAAAAACATACACAACCAACGTGGACATGCAAAAAAAAACAAACATTATGGCTGAAGTTAGCTTTCGCTAGAAGAAAAATATTTTCCTCAATGTTTCTGATTTTCCGAGATCAAACTAAGGCACGACGGAAAAGAGAATACGCATGAGAAAAATCGTTCCTTTCTATTTCTGATTTTCCCAGATCGCACAAAGTCACGGGGAAAAGAGCATACACAGAAATGAAAGATATAGATATGGTAATAAAAATATAGAGATATAAATAAACCTAAATAAACCAAGAGATAAATAACTAAAACTGCAAATAAAGATTATATACCTCTGGATCTTAAAAATGACTTAGCTAGGTCTTCCAGAAACCTTCTCGCCTGAAATGAAAGGGGTTCCTCATTGGAACATATGCTCCTAAAACAATAGAGCAGTCTTGTCGGCCTGAAAGTGGTCAGAAACAATAGATCTAGGAACAATAGTCGGACGTAGCTGTACTGGCTTCAGATTTGGATCACCAAAGGATGCAACCTTCAAATAGCTTTGATACTATGTATGAATTTATAGGGTAAGTTCCTCATATAGAAAACCAAAGGACACTGCTCACAAACAGATCACAGATCATTACACCAGTATTTTTGATGTGGTTAAAACCGTCAAAGAGGGAAACAATCCATGGCCTGAGCCAACACATCCACTTCAGGCAATTTATTAATAAAAGAAAGAAAATTTACATAAGCATCTCTCATGAATGGTCACCTTACAAATGACCCTCCATGATCTTTAAATAGAGATCATGGACGAATCGCGTGTTAAGCCATGGATCAAGTGTTGGTAATACCGAGGAGAGAATGAACCGTTAGATTAATTCATGTCTAGAACATATCATGGCCATTGGATTGTAAGTTACAAAAGTACATAATAAAGAAACACACTTTACCAAACTCTACACTAGACCAAGTTATACTTAACTATTTCCTATGCGTTGGAATATCCTAACATTTGTGGGTGTTAGTTTTTCTTTGGTTTCTAATTATGTTTAACACCTATTTTAATATGATCTATGTTACTTGTGATACAAGGAATATTCGAGTGTTGATTAGGAAGGATCTATGTGATTAATGAATTCCAAAGACATTATGCCAAGTGACACAAAGAAGTACTAAAATGGGTTGAGATGGTTGAATAAAAGTTTAAAGAAAGACACATTTTGTGGGAATGTTAATATTTCCATTATGTATAAATACCCGTCTTTAAGATAGATTCCGGGGGATTTGAATCCAAGAGAAAAGAGGCAGAGTAACACTAGAGCTTAGAACCTGTTTTTATAGAAGGAGTTAAGACTCATTTTCACTATTGTAGTGAGCCCAGATCCATCTATGTAGACATGTAATCAATTTAGAGACAACATATGACCTGCACTATTTTAATTCTCTAATGTTTTATGTAATTGATTCATTTTTAGAATAATATGTATTTATGTAATCAGATGTGCAACACTATCGGTTGCTCTATTATTGAAAAAATTCTTCAAATTTAAAGTTCATTTATGGAGTATGAGTATGTATGTGGCTTTTCAACACTATCGTTGACTGTTTACTGAAATGATCATTTAGAATCTGGTCAAGCTATCTTTCAGTGTTAAATAGAAATGAGTTTCAAAATTGGAACTTGCATAAGGACAAACCCTTATCTCCTTGAGCTACTATCTACCTAAAATTTTAATCTTATATATGTCTCACTTTCCACATGTCATGTATTTCAACTATTTCAGTATTGTGACATGAATATTTTTGTTCTTATGCATATGTTTTATTAGGAATTGGAGATGTTTGCAGTTGGATATCTGTTAACTATTTAATGGGAATTTATTTGTATACATGTTCTCGAACAAGGATTAGGTATTGGAACTATTTACTTGGCCTATTTCCTTTATCTTATTCCAATTTCAATATTCTTTTATTTCTTTTCCCTTTATTTTAGCGTGCTCTTGAGTGAAATAAGGACTAATCCTTCCTTCAATCAAGATAGGTCTAGTATTAGATGCATATTATATTATACTTTGCATGTAGTTCTATTTTATGCATCCTAGAAGTCCCCTCATATAGGGGTAGTCTTTAGAGTGGTTTAGATGGGACATAAAGTTAGCTTAAGGATCACTTTCTTACCTGATCAACAAGAAGAGTCGATCTAATGTCTCTTCTCTATCGATAGTTGAAAGCCATACTTTAAGACAGTAGAGATAAAGAGAGGGTAACTGGACCCAATTGAACCAGTCAGAACCACCATTTCAATAGAAAAGGAACTTTTTTAAGTTCTCGACCGGTGATCTCCCTTAAAATGTTGAAAGGTCATTTTTCCTGATCAACACGAGATCGACTCATCATCTAGGAAGTTGAATTTGAAACTCCCTTAAGTACTTTGGAACTTGCATACATCAATGGCAATTTTCCTCACTTTCGGTGAAAAGTTCTCATCATTGGCCTTTGATAGGAAGATTTTGCATGGTGTTAAACTTCATCTCATTCATTCACATCACATAGATTGTACTATGGTACCTTGAGAGACATTATCATCATCGATGGTTTCTCTTGCGTCTGTTAACAACATACATCATTGTTCAGTAATAATATGGTGTCTACCATGTTCGACTCCAGCTCATTTATTTGCATGGTTATACTCGCACTATCGAGTGATGAGGTATAAGACCATGAATCTAGTTTCATCCATCTGAGCCTTTATTTTCAGGGTTCATATAGTATGATACCTATGATCATTCTAAAGGTTATCCAAGCATGGATCCACACTTTGTTATCACCTCTTGATCACTATACATGTAATATTGATTTATATTCTAAGTATGGGTATGCCTCCCTCAATAATGATATTATGATGATAATATGTATTCAAATGATGATCTCGAATGATTGGTTCTTGATCCAGACTTGTCACAAGCTAAAGCACTTCAGTCTTCAACCAATTCTTTTGACTTTGTACTTTAGGGGGTAATTTTTTATAGGTTATTTTGTCACATCCACTCAAAAGGCCTTAAATCCCAGATCAATCAACATCCTCCTTGTGGAAGAACTTGGTAACTCTGTTGTGGATCGTAATTTCCCTTTAGTGGTTTCCTTGACCTAGTCATTTTTTACCCTTCAAAGCAACCTTAATTGACATATTCAGACAATAATTGAGCTTAAGAAAATATATTTTAGTGCTTGGTAGGGTTTCTTGTGATGTCATTGACCAAATGAGTGCTAGTTCACTCTTGGTTCTATGATAGAGCATTGTAGTGTAGTCCCTCCTCTCCACAATTGCACTGAAGCGCACTGATGTCCTTTCTGCACCTGCACTGATCCTATGTTCTGAATTGATTCAGAAAGTTTTCTTGAGTTTTTGAGTTTGTATTTGTCTCTAAAACACCATTGTAGTGTTTTCATTTGGTTTTATTAGCCTTTGGTAAGAATTTCTTTGGTTTTTTATGCTTCTTATCAATTAGGTCTTTTGTAAACATTTGGCTTGAAGGAAATTTCTATTACATTCATATTCTGTGTGATTTAATTTATCAATGATCTTAGTTTTCATTAAATTTGAAAAATATGAGGAAAGAAAAGAAACGATTTCATCATTTTTGCATTACATTTAGGGTTTTTAGTGTAGTCCCTCCTCTCCACAATTGCACTGAAGCGCACCGATGTCCTTTCTTCACCTGCACTGATCCTATGTTCTGAATCGATTCAGAAAGTTTTCTTGAGTTTTTGAGTTTGTATTTGTCTCTAAAACACCATTGTAGTGTTTTCATTTGGTTTTATTAACCTTTGGTAAGAATTTCTTTGGTTTTTTATGTTTCTTATCAATTAGGTCTTTTGTAAACATTTGGCTTGAAGGAAATTTCTATTACATTCATATTCTGTGTGATTTATTTTATGAATGATCTTAGTTTTCATTAAATTTGAAAAATATGAGGAAAGAAAAGAAACGATTTCATCACTTTTGCATTACATTTAGGGTTTTTAATGAAATTACATAACTCAAAATCAACTCTAAAATTTACTCAATCAACCTAAGGAGAATTTAGAACATTAACGAAACATATAGAGGTCTGGACTAGAGATATATTTTGGTGTCTTTAAACATAGGAGATGTTGTTGCTTGTCTGTGTTACATTCTAGGGGAAGTGAGTATTCCACGTACGTAAGTATATTGGTTCATTCTCCATGTACCTTCACAGATATGGGATGATGCTCCCCAAATGAAAAGTATATCAGAATACTTCCTATCATACTGGATGCATTAGAAAAACTATTACAAACTACATTTCCATGTACCTTCAGGTATATTTTGGATGTGCTCTATAGGTTTCTATCCCACCATAGATAACTGAGTCGGCCACCTTGCTTACTGTGAGACACTGAACACAACATTTGGGGAGATTTCCTACATGTACTACAAATGGTATATCGTAGTTCACAGTGACCTAGTAATCCCTTTTGCCTAGTAATCCATTTTTCCTAGTTACCCCCGTTCTATTTTATTTTATGTCTTTAATTTATTAAATCAATTAATTGGTCATTGAAAAAATCCTCCCTGTGGAAAAACTTCTTAGTATATATTAGGTTGAAACTGATGAAAACATTTTTCGAGTTTACCAATCAAGGAAACCCCTCTGACAGGAATCCTAGTCCTTTTCCTTATTTTGGGAATATTGGTGCTCATATGGAAATTTTGTCCCTTCCTCGATTTACCATTGGTTTATCGATTTGGTTGTTTTCATCCTCCTTGGTTCCGAATGTCCATATTTCTTCTCAAGAAAGTAGTCCTCCACCTAAAAAACATCATCCTCAATTTGATCCTAAGGTTGAACCTTTTCCTTCTTTACCTATTGTTTCTTAATCCATTTCTTCCTCCTCACCTAGTGAAAGTCGTGATTCTAGTAACTAGCAAGCTAAGCAAAAGAAGAAAAGGACGAAGAAGAAGAAGCAAAATAAGCAGGGGGAAAACCAAGAAAACATTACTATCAATGCAACTGACGTTCAGAAACATTTCAACAAGCCCCGTAAAGTTTAATTCCCTTGCAATATTTGTAACGGAGACCACCTTCTTAGAGATTACCATGGTATTCCACAAGTATTAGAAATATGGTCATCACATCAGCCCTTGTCATCAGCCTTTGGAGATCATGTTGGTGATAAACCATCAAAAAGTGATAGTAATGTCCACTAGAAAAAGGGTAAAGTTAAGTTTCCTTGTAGGTTATGTGAAGGGACTATTCCTATTCACCTTTGTCCTTATATGGATGAAGCCTCAAAAGTGTTGGAAAACCTTACAACTTCTTCGCCATGACTTCTGAATGAGTACTGAAGGATTTCCCTAAATCCTCCACTAATGATGAAGTATTTGACTCCAATATATCTCCAGCTAATCCTACTCTCTTTGAATGTGAATCCCATGATTTCGTTCCTAACCAACCATTGGTTGAGGAAGTGATTGACCCGATTCCACCTTCAGTTGATTATACGTTTTTTTTAAAGAGTGAGAATGATACAAATCAGGGTATTCTTGCTTCTCCTAAATCTACCAAACAAGGGGGAATTTCTCCTTTTTTCAGAGAACCCCTCCAATTAATAAGGTTATCACCTTTAATTGGAGCCTATTGACAAGACCTTGTCTCCCTTCAAATGAGCCCTTCCAAGTCATGGTGAAGGCTTATAATACAAACATATTTCACATTGTGATTGATGAGGATGCATATATTAGCCTTCTATCCTCCACTTCTTGGCAAGCTTTGGTTTCCCCATAACTTATGTCCGCTTCACCAAATCTATTTTCTTTTAACAAGAGAATCAATCAAACTTTAGGGATCCTTCCTCATTTTCTTGTTACTTTGGGAGGAAAGACGGTATGTATTGTATTGGGCCCCTTGGATTTAAATTTTCTCATAGGGAAAGACTATGTTTATGCCATGAACGTTTTCGTTTCCATAATCTTTCGAGTGTTGTGTTTCCTGCATGATGGAAAAATGGCGACTATCAATCAACTTTCATTTGTTTATCCTAATTTCACTGTCAATCATTTGACTTCCCAAAATGTTCCAAATATACAAGTTGTATATCCCCCGCCAACGGTTAATTATGTGGAAACCTATCCCATGTCCATACCTACTGATGAAGATGAGACTTTCATTGTTTGCTCAACTTCTTTTGACCTAGATCTAGTAGGTGATGTGATAAATCATTTACTAGGGGCATTTGACTCTATTTTTTCCATTGGATCTTTGGATACCTTCTAGAGAATTTTCTCCCATATGATGACAACCTCTTGAAAGTCATGAGCAGAGTTCCTTTTCTTGTGTCAAGCTCATTTAAAAATGAAACAAGGTCCTTTGAACATAGATCTTTTCCTATGTCAAGCTCATTAACAAATGAAACAAATCTGCCTCCAATTCAAGTGTTTGATTAGATATCATAAAAGTTGAGTTGATTATTTCACTTGATCTCATAAATGAACCTTCATTCCATTCACCTATTAGTAACCAATAGTCTACTTAGGCGAATGAAATGAATTTTTGGGGCATGTCCTTAGAATCAAGTCATTATGCGGGGGGCACGAAAACCAATATCAAGCATAGTTTGTCTTTGTTTCAAGATTATGTAAGAATGAAACTACTCTCAAGCACATTTTTTCTCTGTTTCAAGCTTGTGTAAAAATTTAACCAATTTTGAGCATAGTATTTGATGTTTCAGGCCTATGTAAAACTGAAATTATTCACACTTTATCCCTAGTGATTGCCATTTTTTATCAGCCTGCTTATGTAAGAAGAGCTTTGGTCTCATTCCATCATAACCATCTATTTGGTCAATCGTACATATTCACTTGGTTTTTTTACCCTTTCATGAGGAATCATTGTGATGAGTGGTCTTATTAGTATGCCTCTTGACCTCTACTTGTTTTGATTAGTTCCATCATCACCAAAACCAGTTTCTATCTATTATACCACTTGTTCCTCCCAGAGGAGTCCTCTTTCAACTCTTTTAGAGTCCCAAAACATGAAAATATCGTTGAGCACTTGTATTTTCAAATTCATTAAAGTAAATGAAAATACATCTACCCAATGTAAGTTTTAACCCTTTTCTAGAGTGGGATAGACTATTACAAAAAATGAATACTTTAGTCGAACATGAATAAAAGGTTCTCCTAGGTATTGTTTTACGTCTTTTCAGACCCAAGAGACAAATTTACAAAAATGTTCATTTCTTTTTCAAACTCTCTAAACATGAAAAAAAGGTTGAGTTACACCTTGGCCTAACTCGTAAAATCATCAAACAACATTTAAATCATCGAAAATGACGAGTACAAAACACTCCTTCTCAGGGTTCATTAAAAATACTAAGAAGGATTCATTTGAAGGATGAACTTATAAATCAAGCACATATTATCCTCCTCAAACTTCTAAAAATTAAATAGGTACTGGATAAAGATGGTTGGAAAATTGGGAAAACATGGCATTTTACCTATTAATCGCAGCGAGTCGATCTTCAACATGACACTTCATCTCTGTGACTATTGGGCTAGGTAGTTTAATTGCCTCTTTGGTCAATCACACCATATCAAAATCCTTTGCAATCAATTTTCGGTTAATGCTGCCAACTCCATACAGTGTCACCAATTGTTTAAGAGAAGACTTTCAGTTGACATATACTACAATACCTTAAGCCTTATTTCATGATTACCTCTCCTAAACTAACTCTGTATCAGTAAAGTCTGTCTCAAATATTAATACTCGTTTTGTGTCATTTATGGAGGATACGTCAAGGCCCTCCTACGACAGGTCTCTTCTTGTTGACATCAACTAATTATCTAGGAAGTTTACTTTGAAAATCCCTTCAATTCCTTGGAACTTGCATACATCAATAGAAAGTTTCCTTACTTTCGGTGACATGTTCTCATCATTGGCCTTTGACTGGGAGATTGTGTGTGTGGTGTTTGAATTCAAAACATTCATTCACACCACATAGATTATATTCTGGTACCTTAAGAGCCATTATTATTATTGTAGGTTTTAACCATGTAAAATAATTACCTACAAAAAAATTCTTGAAACAAAAAATATACAATGGCGAGAACATAAAACAAATACACAGAGATTTTCCCCTAGACCCAAAAACCAGGACTAGCAGATTAGTTTTTCATTATGTTCTTTTCAATGTTACAATACATTAATATACATGTCAAAGCATTCATAAACCCCAACCCATTAATCCTTGATTAGAACATAACTACATTTCCCTTGAGCGGATCTACAAAATACCATTGGTAGAAAACCATGGTGCCCAAAACCATATGAAAAACCCATAAACAAAATCATGCGTACATCCACCCCCCTTCATTGGGTCCACTTATATATAGGAATTTATTTCCCTTGAGGCATTGCCTTGGACCTCGTGTAGGGGGACTACCACAACCGTGTAAACATCCCTAATAAGGGGGGCTACCAACCCCCCTGCTACACCCGACACAACAAATAGGGGGGTTATCACCCCCCCTGTGAGCCTCCGCACATGCGACTAGTCTTCAAAAGAATATAACACACACCCAACAATTATCACTAGGCTCTCTCACATCTATTAATGTCTTACATCACTGGCTGATAATCAAATGGCATCTACCATGTTTGACTCTAGCTCATTTATTCACATGGTTAGACTCATAATATCGAGTGACAAAGTAGAAGACCCAAAATATATAAGTTTCATCCATTTGGGCTGCATTTTCATGGTTCATAAAGTATGATATCTATGACGATTCCAAAGGTTATCCAAGCATGGGTCCACACTTTGTAATCAATGGGCAAAACTTCTTAATCATTGTACATGTAATATTGGCTTATATACTGAGTATGGGTATTCCTCCCTCAACAATGATATCATAATGATAATATGTATTGTAATAGATGATGATCTTGACCGATTAGTTCTTGATCTAGACTTGTCACAAGGTAAAGAACTTCATTCATCATGCATTGCTTCTCACTTTGTACTTTAGGGGGAATATATTACAATTCATCTTTTCACATCTGCTCAGAAGGCTCGAAAGTTTGAATCAGAAAACATCCTTAACACCTTTTCATTATCCCTTTACAAAGTCCTAGACATCACCTCTCCAAAAGGTTTGAGTTTCTGGGAAAATCAACATAACATTCATATTTTTATCCCCAACAATATTGCATATCTGACCACCTGCACTGGGTGCAATTTTCATACTTAATTATTAGTGCTAATCAACACATGTTTCACTCCTTTGCAAGTGTGTTTATTGTAGAAATTTTGGAAAATTAAAAAATATTTTTGACTCTTCTTCTTCTAGAAGCTTCTAAGGTGGTTTTAACTATTTATCATGGATAGAGATCTCGAATTCATGTATGATCCTACTCTATTGGTCTTATATCTTATCATTAGAGCTTATCTTCCCTCATATGTGGATCTGAAGCCTTGATTGGTAAATCCTAAACTAACAGTTTCACCTTATAAATTATTGGCTCCCATAGAGTGTGAGTTGGAATTTGGAGATTGCTACTGCCCTCATGCTGCCGCTTTGAGCTTAAAGAGTCACCATATTTATGCATTAGGGTTGATTTTGACTGTTTTCTTTGTGGAAAGGAAGGACAAGACAATTTAGGCAGACATCTATAGAGTCAAGTTTCTATATATGGTTGTAACTCTCTCCTTTATTTATTAATACAAAAATCATCTTTTTTTCCTATACTTGAGTCATTTTTATGCTCATGTACTTCAATTCCATTTGAATAATTTATTAGAGATATTATATTATGCTATGTGGATTTTATTTTTCCTTTTCTTGTTTTAGTCATTTGTGCAGGTTCTAATTATAGCACTTGGAGCTAGAGTTAAAGCTTACAAGCAAGGAATAAAGGAAGGCTTACTACAAATTCCAGGTAAGTCTCTTTTTTGTACTCTAATCTCTCTAAGGAGAACATTAATCTTGTTGACCCTCTTGTTTCTATATTAGGCCACTAGATCTAGGGAATTCATTTTTGTCCGTAGAAGTGAAATTTCCTCATAACACAAGGAATTAATAAAACAAATGGAATATTGATATTACAACCCCAAGGGACTATAAACCCAAGGGAATAATAAACACTAGAATTAATATTATAAACCCAAGGGATTATAAAAACAAGTATTAACATTATAAATCCTATCATTATAAATGTTATGATTATAAACTCTAGTATTATTATAAACCCAAGGGATTAATAAAACTAACAAATTAATATTATAAACCCAAAGGATTATATACCGAAAGCATTAGTATTAAAACCTAGGATTAATATTAGAAACCCTAGGATGAATATTAAACCCAAGGAATATAAACACTAAGATTGATATTATAAACCATAGAATTAGACCCTAATATTATAAATCACGATATTATAAATTATAAATAGAATTTTAAACCCCAGTTTTGTAATGTAACAGTGTGTTGTTGATTAAATTGCAATGTAATATAACATTGAGACAATGATTGTGAGATTGATTATAAACGCCAAGATTAATATTACAAACCCTCTGATTATAAATATTATGGTTATAAATACTAGTGTTAATATTATAATTCCATTGGATTAATGAACTGAATGGATTATTAATATTATAAACCCAAGAGATTAATATTATAAATCCATAAGAGTATAAACCCAAATGATTAATATTAAGCCCTATGATTAATATTATAAACCCTAATATCAAACAATAATATTATAAACCTTGATATTATAAATTATAAACCTAATGTTAAACCTAAATTTTGTAATTTAACATTGTGATGTTAAAAAAATTGCAATGTAATGTAACACTGTAGCAATAATTCTTGCATATATTTTTGTACCATTCCAATGTCATAGTATTAAATATTAATGTAAAACCCTAACATTATAAAACTCAATATAATAATCCCTAAGGTTAGTATTATTAATCCTAATATTAAACATCACTATTATAAATTATAAACCCAATATTGAAAACCTAAATATTATAAACCCTAACATTAAATCCAAATTTTGTAATGTCATAATGCAATGTTGAATAAATTGCATTGTAGTGTATCATTGTGACAATGATTATTAATTGATTGTTGCATTGAGACAATGTTTGTCACAATGTGGTGTTGGATATATTTTTCTACCATTCCAATGTGGCAATATTAAACCATAATACAAAACCCTAACCTTATAAAACCCAATATAATGAACCCTTAGATTATTATTATAAACCATAAGTTTAATACATTATACCCTAGGATTATAAACCATATGATTAATATTATAAACCCCACGATTAATATTGTTAACCCTAGCAATTGACTAAGAGCCTCCATGGTCAACCATGGTCATCCATTATGGTTTAATATAGGTCACTTATAGATAGACCATGATTCCCGAGGTAAGTATGGTTCACTATGGTAGTCATGTTGACTATTGTTGACTGTGATGCCTGCGTTGACTAAAGTCGAGCATGTCAACCATAGTTAACATGTTTTAATGTATAAATATTATAAATCTTAACATAGTCAACCACAATTATTCCTTGGGTCTATAATATTAATCCCTTGGGGTTTTAATATTAATCCCTTTGGTTTATTAAACCCTAATATTATAAATTATAAGCCCAATATTAAAATTTAATATTAAACCTCATATTAAAAATCTGTAATTTTATAAACCTAATATTCAATCTTGGTTTTGTAATGTGGCAATGTGATGTTTAGTAAATTACAATGTAATGTAACAGTGCGATAATGATTGCCATATTGATTTTTGCATTGAGACAATGTTTGTCACAGTGCAACGTTGGATAGATTTTTGTACCATTCCAAGTCACAATATTAAATCCTAATATAAAACCCTAACATTATAAAATCCAATATAATAAACCCTAAGATTAATATTATAAACCCTAATATTAAACCTCACTATTATGCATTATAAACCCAATATTAAACCCTAATATGATAAGCCCAATATTGGAAACACGACTATTATAAATGCTAATATTATATCCCAAGCTTCTAATATTGCAATGCGACAATTTAATGTAACATTGTGACAATGATTATTAGATTGGTTGCCGCATTGAGACAAATTTTGTCACAATACGATGTTGGAAATTTTTTGTACCATTCCAATGTCACAATATTAAACCCTAATACAAAACCCTAACATTATAAAACCCAATATAATAAGCCCGAAGGTTATTATTATAAAGCATAAGTTTAATATATTAAACCCTAGGATTATAAACCTTAGGATTAATATTAGAAACCCCAAGGTTAACATTGTTAACCTTGGCCATCCACTATAAGTGTCCATGGTCAACCATGGTCATCCACAATGGTTCAATATAGTTCACTTATAGTTAGACCGTGATTCCCAAGATAAGTATGGCTCCCTACTGTAGTCATGTTGACTATTATTGACTATGATGTCAATGTTGATTATAGTTGGTCATGTCAATAGTAGTCAACCATAGTTAACATGTTTTAATGTATAAATATTATGACCCCTAACATATTCAATGAAAATTATCCTTGAGTTTATAATATCATTCCAATGGGTTTTTAATATTAATTAATCCTTTGGGTTTATAATATTAAATATCCCTTGAATTTATTAATCCAATGGGATTATTAATCCATTTGGTTTATTATATCCCTTGAGTTTATAATATTAATCCCTTGGGTTTCTAATATTAATGCTCTAAATTTATTAATATTAATAGTCCCTTGGATTTTTAATATTAATCTCTTGAGTTAATAATCCTTTAAATTTATCAATCTTTTGGATCTATAATATCAATATTCCCTTGGTTTTTTAATCCTTATCTTACGCTGATAAGGTAAGAAACTCAAGCTCAACTTTGTCGATCACTCATGTTATAAAAGTTACACTAACAAAAAAATATCAAAGAAGAAAGTCGTGTACATAAAAACCCAAAAATATCAAAGAAGAAAGTCGTGTACATAAAAACCCTAATTTATTATCGAATTTAAATATAAAAACATAAATATCCGAGATGAAACCTCTAATATAACTAATATAAATATAATTATTACATGAAATCTCACACACCTCAACATATAATTTATTGAAATAGATATTAAAAGTTTGCCAACTAAAAAATATTGAACTCCTAACATAACGGATATCACTGTAATTATTAAATAAAATCTCACACACGTCAACATAAAACACATACATATTTACTAACTAAACAAAAATATTAAAATTCTAGATAAAATACTTTACCAATATAGGAGAATTCAATTTGAACATGTAAATATGATAGTTCATAACACTTCGTAAATACTTTACACAAACCTTATTACCACAACCACACAACCAAACATATGAATATAAGCCGAATACTTTACGCAAAACCCAACAATTGAGAATACCTTTAATACTAAAAGGTTATAGACTAATCAAGGATATAAACCTTAAGATGAATACTAGTAATATGTAATACTCCATAACACTGGGATGAATCCTCTATAATACATACATGGATCAAATACTTCATAGCAGTTACATGAATCATAATCATGGCCTTGAATCTTGAATCAAATACTTTACTTTACACACTTATAAGTGAGATATTAAAATGATCAATTTGGTTGGATTTTTTTATTTTATTTTATTTTTTATTTATTAAAAATATATTCATAAGCTTAAGGAGTTATATAAACGAATACTAAAATGACAAATTAGTTAGAAAGAATTGTAAAATTTTTATTAATTTTTTTGATGAGAAACTAAAGTGACCAAATATAAATTTCTATTTAAATATTTTTATATTTTTCCTAATTTAACAAAACCTATATCGTTGGATCAGGAAAAAAAATTTAAAATAACAACCACATAAACATAAGAGCACACAACCATTCATCTGCATTAACGTTTATAGAAATTCGGAGATTGTTCATGCAAAAATGAAACTCGTAGATTTTCATGATAATTCTACACCTAAGTTACAAATTATTACAAATTAATAAATAACACAAACCCATCGATATAAGACAGTCTTAGACGGAATTCGTCGATTTTCATGCACAAATGGAACCCTTTAGAATTTTTTAATAACTCTACATTTACGTTACAAATCAATTTATCACAGCCCATATAAAGGTTAGAAACGTTGTCACAGAAGCTATGCCTTTTAGATATTTAAATTTATTTTGTGCACTCCACTGAAATTATTAAGGAATTTAGACTTCTGTGATCCATAGCATTTTTCATTTCTAAGAAAGCGGATGGTTCTTTCTCTCATCAAGTGTTTAGGAAGAAGACGCATACTGAGCAATACTTGCATGCTTCTTCCCATCACTTCCCAGCTCAAAAGATTGGTGTTCTAAGAACTCTTGCCGCCCGTGCTGTTAGAATCTCTGATGAAGAGAGCTTGGAAAAGGAGAAGGCTCATCTCCTAGATGTCTTTGTGAAAAATG
>APFE031504992.1:0-22669 GCA_000404065.3 Pinus taeda | reverse complement strand
TAATTTAAATTAAATAGATAAATTTAATATCTGACCCGGTTCTGTTTATTTTTAACCAAATTACTTGACTCCTTAGATATAATAATAATTATAAAGATTATTAATATTAATTTAGTTAAAGGAAGTTTGACTGGGGTCTTTAGGTTGAAAATTAGCCGTTAGTCTTTCTAGCCGTTGGAGTCTCTGCTTAGACTATATAACACGTTAAACTGGGTTTGTATCTTCAACTTGTCCTGACGATGAACCACACTAGTTGGTTCGAAACGCGTCGACAAATGATCAATTATGTGATTTCGCCAAAAAATTTCTAATCAAATCCACTGAAATTGTGAATCGATTTTTATTTAGTTTAATGTTAGTTAAAACTAATCGGTGGGATCATTGCAAATCGATTTTTAAATACTACCTTATGTATATAGAGAAAAACATTACTGTGTGCAATATATATGATAACGAATAGTGAATATATTTAATTAATTTAAACACGTTTGATATGCAAGTTTTTTGGTATCTACTTCTTATGGAAAAGCCAAAAGGTAATTGTTTGGTATATATTTTTTATGCAAAAACTAAAAAGTAATTGAAAACTGAACTTCTTGATAGCAGAAGTTATCTATATTAATTGTTTTATTATTCAAGCATGAAAGTACAATGGTCTGTTTATCTAAATATTTGCATATCAATAAATGGATTTTATTAAAATTATGGAAATATAAAAAGTTTATAGTTATTAACATTTTATTATATGAAATTTCTAATATTGCTAATATTTTTTTGCATAAAAAATGGTGAGAAACTATCAACATGACATTATGCTGTGCAAAGTTATCATACTTAGGTAATAAAAAATTTTCTCAGATTTTTTATTTTTTAATACAATTTTTATATCTCATAATTCAATTTAAAAACAAAAATTAAGCATCAACTAATTATAAAAGAAATTTATATTTTGAAAAAAAAATTCAAATCTTCAATTTAGTATTTATTTTTTTTCAAAACTTTAAAAAACTTTATAGAATCTATTTAAAAAATAATAACAAATTTTACCTTCTAAAAATATTAGAACTATAGAGTTCAATTCAATACACTAATATTAATGGAGCTAAAAAGACATTTATAGTTACAGTTATGGTTTTAGACATTTTAACTTCAAAGTTTGAGCTTCTTAAACTTCTTACACATGGATATGAATTATGAATTTTTAATTAAAAGATAGAAGCCCACAGGTCCCTCTAATTGTTTAGTTTTGTGAAAATACTATTTTAGAACATAATTTGCAATATTTATACTTCCTTGAAACATAATGAATTATATAAATAACTCCCTTTAAAAAATAAACATAATCAATTATATAAATAACTCTCTTTAAAAGATAAAGATAATCAATTATATAAATAACTTCCTTTAGAAGATAATTTGCAGTACCACATACACATAGATATAAAGATAAAGATACTAATTAAAAATGCAAAAGTACTTGTTTCTGCTAATTTTTTAAAATCCCCAAAAATGCCATTTTAAAATATTATCACTAGCATCGCATAAATAACAATAACATAAAATGCCATTTAAAAAAAATTGTTTATAAAAGAAAAATTACATCATAACATAAACCACGTAGATATTTAAACTCTAGATCTATTCAAAACACAACAAAATTGTAGATCCTTTTTTTAATGGTATTATGTTAGTGTGAATCTATTTACAATTGTACTACGTTAATGTGAATCTATTTAAATTTTTTAATATGACCCTTTTTTTAATTCTTAGTGATATATTTTAACTATTTAGGCTGAATATTAATTTCACAAGCCCATCAAATTTTGGATATTTGGAATTTAAAAAAATATTGTTGTGATGCATCACTGTTGTGAATATTCGGAAATTCTTGTAGCCATTCTTTGTAAACTTTTATATTCTATTGCGAACTCGATTATTTCTTAACAGGTCTACATGATGCGATTATTTCTTAACAGGTCTACATGATGTTGAAGTTAGAGCCTATTTTGTTTCTTGTTGTAGGTACATGTTTCTGCTTGATTAGATCTATAATATGTAATTTGAAATCTAGTATTTCATATTGTATTTCCAGAACACTACTGTTTGTTTATGAAATTCAGTCATGTATCTTAAGGCTTCCTTGCAATGCCCGAAACAAAATTAAATTCTAGAATAGATCCATGCATCTCAGTGCATTTCACCATCTTTCAATAGTCAGGCAATTCCTGTCTTTGAAGATTCTTCCTTGTATAATCGGTCAGCCGGCATTCAAAGTTTTGGCTACAGCGTTTAGGTCCATTTCCATTGGGTTGGTGTTTTTTAACAATCTTAAATACATTTTTAACTTGTTTCAGTGGCATTATGCACTTGTCTCTGTACATGTAGAATTTTTTTGGCTATGCTTAATTATCTAATTTCTATACTATCTCATGCTCTCTTTTTTCTTGGCCTCTAGTATTTCAATGCCTGCAAAGATGAATCCTATCATACATGAAAAATTGCCCAATATCTGATGAAGGTCTTGTGACAATTGCCAGCATCTGCCCTAGCCTTATAAAATTAAAGGTGAAAAGGTGTAAAGCAATAACATCCAAAAGTGTCTATCAGGTTAAAAAAAAAAGAGCCTCTCTAATCGTTTCCGTTGATGGTGGTTCACAGACAGCAGGAGAGGATGATCAAAGCAGGTCTCTTCAGCTTGGGATGACAGAGTCATTAGAGAATCAACTCATGTGCTATGCGGAAGCACAGGTCACTTAATCAAGACAAAATTGGGCACAACAGCTTCCAATTTGCTCAGAGGGTCTTTTTCTAGTGGCCAGTCTCGTAGTTAAGTTTCTGAGATAGATATATGAAAGGATGCTTATTGTATTTTATTGATTTCCTTTGACGATTCTCTCTTTGCAAGGAACCTCTAGGACGCATGACTGTTGTGAATATTCAGAAATTCTTGTAGCCATTCTTTGTAAACCTTTATATTCTATTCCGAACTGGATTATTTCCTAACAGGTCTACATGATGTTGAAGTTAGAGCCTATTTTGTTTCTTGTTGTAGGTACATGTTCTGTTTGGTCAGATTTATAATATGTAATTGGAAATCCAGTAGGAGGGGTGGCAACGGAAGCAACTCACAGGGTCAAGGCAAGGCCTAGACATTTGTCCAGGACTCAGTCGAAACTTATTCCATTGTTGTCCCTTGAGAAATTAGAAATTTGGAAACCATGGTGGATGATGAGAGGCAATCTTATTCTTACTCTAAGATAATGGAGGAGATTTCTTGTTGGGCTCCCGATCATAGCCATATTAGTGGATGGAGAAACAAATACCTCAGCTCAATTTCACTACACTCGAAGACAAAGACCCCAACTCAATTTCATTACACTAGAAGATAAAGACCCGGCTTGATATGATGATGCATGATAAACAAGTGGAGAGATACAATGTTTTTGCTTAGTTGGAGAATATTAAAAGAATGTTGAGAAATCAACATATTTTCATGTATAGGATGGATACAAGGCTGACCCATGTAGAGAATGTGACTTTGATACTTCTGTGCCTTCCCATTCTAG
The DNA here is from genome assembly GCA_000404065.3 of Pinus taeda. Taxonomy (NCBI): domain Eukaryota; kingdom Viridiplantae; phylum Streptophyta; class Pinopsida; order Pinales; family Pinaceae; genus Pinus; species Pinus taeda. Next base: position 19,103 of record APFE031504992.1, on the reverse strand, counting down.
CCGATGTAGAAGGTCATCTTCAATGTGACTTTGATATTTTTCTCTCCCCATCTGAGTGAAAATTTCCTTTAACTCTTAATAGTCTACAAATCTACTGGCATATATGGTTTCTTCTTATGTTTTGTACTGATTAACCAAAATGTGTAGTTTTTTTTACTTTCTACTCCTCTAATTTCCCTGGAAGAAACCCAAATCCCCTAAATAATAAAAAACATCATTGTACTCTAGATTTGAAGGCATTTTGATGCAATAATGTTTTTTAATATATATATATATATATCCAGTAACATGAATTTGCACATAAATGGAAAGGAGATTTCTACCATTGTCAAAGTGCAAAGGAAATTTTATGGCATCAAATTTTTGTAACTCATATCCTTCTTTGATCGTGAACCAACCAAGAACTTCTGTGTCACTGAATTTTCTTATTCCATTTCATCCATAGTTGATGAACCAGCTATGTTTGTATAACCCGTTCTTTACCCACTGCCCAACAACGTTGACCTAAGGAGATGCCGCAAAGCAAACCAGTATATATCTCTGTTACGTCTTAGAATATTATTATAAACGCATTTTTTTCAGAACACCGGATATTGACTGAATTCCAGCGATGATTTATATCATTCTAGACATATGCCAAATGATATCCAACATTAGCTAGTCTGCACAAATTGCTGATACCATAGAGAGTGGCTGACGTCGAAGCCACTATATGAATTAGGTAACGATTTTTTTCGAGAGGATTATGGAAAATTTTCCATCATGCGAAATTACCTGTTTAAATTTTTCGATCAGCTCCGTTGTGGACCCATTCACGAATCTCAAACTCAAAATGAAAAATTCGACAGCTAAAAGCTTTTCTTCCATGGAAAGAAACCATTATTAGTGTTGAAAATAATGAAGAATATGTAAATTTGGAGAAATTTGGTTCACTAGAGTTTTATATTATGAATTAGTTCTTATTTTTTAGACAATTGTCTTAACTTTTCTAGATTCCTTTTATATAGATTGTTCTTGTTAGCATAATTTCGAAATAGGCTTCTCTCCTGGTGCATATAGGCCATGATGACAGGTGTGGGGCAGTTCCATTCATTGTATGTCACACTATCTTTCAGATAAGACACAATGATATTTCCTTTTATATAGATTGTTCTTGTTAGCATAATTTTGAAATAGGCTTCTCTCCTCGTGCATATAGGCCATGATGACTCATCAAACACAACATAAAGTATGCAATGTTGTTAAAACTGGAGAGTCTACCATCTATTCAGAGAAGGTAAATCTTAAGGAGAATCCAATTAGGTATGGCCACACTCTTCAGCCTTGTATCACTTGTTTTAGGAATAATACATTTGATAATTCACTACTGCACAATAAAAATGCAAATCAAGAATGATACATTATGAACCCAAAAGACAGTGACCACATACTAGGTTCACCCTCCCTACATAAGCAAGGAGAGTTAGCGTGTCCATTTTGTATCTGATATCAATGCATCTACATCATCCCTAAAAATTTCAATCATCTTAGAGATTTGCATAGCCAACTCCATTCTATTAATTGAAACTTCTCCAAAATGGACTAGATTAGAAGGCTTTTCTGCATCGTTCTTTCCATAAGGAGCTATATGTTAGTCTGATTTGGTTTCCCATGGTTTTCGTTACAGTTAGAGGAGCAGGAGGAGGAGGGGTTGCAGTTCAGCAGCAATAGCACCAACAGTTCAGTTGTTATATGTAGTTGATATTACATGATATGATTGAAAAGTTCATATGAGTTTAGGAGAAGAAACTAATCAAAAGATTTTGATTGTATCCTTAGAGTTCTATATCAAATTTAAAGTGTTGGCATAGTCATTTTGTTATGCACATAGACTAAAATTTTCCTTTTTGCTGGATACTCAAATAGAAACTGAAAAATTGCTGGCAAAATTAGTTGTGGAGCTAGGGAAGCGGAAGGTTTGATGTTCTCTCTTACTACAATACTTGAGAAAGTGGCATACTGTAATGATCTATGTGGGATGCCATTTATTGGTTAAGAGTTAGAACAACATATGTTTGATAAACTCCAGTAGTCTAGGGATCTAAGCCTCCAATATTTTCTGGACCTTGAGCTTTTACCATGGTCTCGATTTTAGAGTTGTTTTTATTGAACTAAATAAGTTTGTATATAATCTAACAAATCTAGATTCTTGTATGATATTCTAGAAAAAGTATCGTAACATTAACGATTGTTCTGTTTTGCAGAAGGGACATACACAACTTAGAAATTAGACAGTGCATGTCATTTTTTGGGTTATCAATATCATGACTCTTTACCATCTAATTTTGATTGCAACAATGCATTTGTAACTGCAAATACCATTATAATTACACGAACCATTCAAATGTGTTGAAAGTAAAATGAGCTAATAAACCGGGTGTTGGCATTATGATACATATGTTGTACTTGATGGCAACCCACTCATCTCAGATGATAAATTATAGTGTAGCAAAGTTCACGCACTTTCATGCAGAGAAAAGTTCCTTTCATGCAGAGAAAAGTTCACGCACTTTCATGTAGAGAAAAGCTCAAGCACTTTCATGCAGAGAAAAGTTCACGCACTTTCATGCAGAGAAAAGTGCACGCACATGGGAAATCTTATGGTTGGTTCATGGTATTAGTCTGACAGTTTTTGATCCTATGGTTTTGGTCCATGGTATTGCATCCAAAAGAATTGAACCCAAGTATTGGGTCCATGGTATTGTTTCTCAATGGTTTTAGACCATGGTATCTCGTCAGAAGTGTTGATCCCAAGCATTGGGTCCATGGTATTGATTTGTTATGGTTTTGGACCGTGGTATTGTGAAAGGCCTAAGACTATAAAAGGAGAAGAAGATCATTAGGCAAGCGTATGGAGAAAGTCTAGAATATCTGATGATGTATGAGATCCAGTATGTAGGTTATGGGTTCATGATGCTTTTCTTGATCTAAGGAGGATTCTCAACGGTGGATGGAGAACAAGATCTAAGGATACATTGGGATCTAATGGCTTGGAATGAATCATCTCTATACGGTTTGATCTTGTTTAGTCTAGATCTGTATACTCACGAATTTAATGTTCTATAAATATTATGATCTAGGTGTAACTCAAGTTTGGAATAGTTGCAAATCATGAATGAATATTTACAGACATATACGCTAGTTGACGGTGATGAAAGCACGTACTTACACAGGTTGGATACATCCAAGTAGCGTATATCATATGAGCTATGATGTTTGAAGTTAGAGGTGGTTCTGTTTGTTGATGAGTTCTGATGACTGTTTACTGGTGTCAGTATTCTACATATTCAGTTTGATTGATTGTGTTTAGCTTCAGTGTTGATGGATGAGATCTATAATGGATCAGGATCATAATGTCTTATCTTTATGGGATTTGATGGGCTAGATCTGGTTGCTAACTTATGTATTATATTTGTATATGTAATGATATAGGTATGTCTAAAGTCAGGAAGTGCCACAAAGTTATGAATAAGTAACTAATGACATATAGGCTAGTTCACTTTGGTGAAGTTGTGTATACACGCTGGTTTGGCACTTCCAAGTAGCGTATGCACTCTGATGCATGATTTTTGATGATACAGTTGGTTCTAAATATTGGTGCAGAGTTCAGTGTTCTGCTCTGTGGTCTGCTGACTGCATTTTGTTAATAGGGCTTCAGTGATTCAATATTGGGTGATTCAGAGATTGATGATGCTAGTGTTGATTGATTGTGTGCTTCAATGATATTAATGGGTCCAGTATGAAAATTGGATGAAACATGGCCTTTCAGATTATGGAGTTGTGCTTCAGGAGTATCCAGTCTAAAAATGTATGAAATGTGGTCCCTGGAGGATGAAAGGAGATTGTAGGCCAGCGCCTACGTACTAGTACATCAGCTAGTACAAGAGCTAAGGGGGTGGTAGCTCCCTTCCAGGAGAGTTTGAAGAACGAGAGAAGGTTGTAGCCTTCTGCAAGTAGAAGCCTGCGTACTGGTATAAGACTGCACCAATACAAAACTATTGTAAAAGAAGTTTCTTATTAAAAGAAGATTGAGACGACTTGCAGTAGGTGGTTTTCACCCACATTGGGTTTCCACCTTATATCATGGTGTTCATGTGTGCTTCTTGTGTGTGATGATCTGTTCTGTTTTACTGCACTTGCTTACTGTTCATATGGTTAATGAAGTTCTGATGCACTAACTAAAGATCAACATTTAATGGATTAACTGAATCATAAGTATTCTGGATATACACTAGTTACATTATACACAATTGCGTATACATGCAGAATCCTTTAATTGAAGTAGGATATATGTATCTAAGTATGGAAATGAAAAGTTTTTATTGATTTGATAATACTGATTCACCCCCCCCCCCCTCTCTCAGTATTATTTCCAATAATTGGTATCAGAGCAGGTCCTTTGGTAGAAGCTTGATCGCTTGAAGGAGATCCGTGGAACAATGGGAAAGAAGCTTAAGAAGAAAGCACCTAAGAAGAAGAGGACATCTCATAAGAGCTATGACAGTGGGAGTATCGATTGGGGAATATGTAGAAGAAGCACTTCAGATTCAGAATTACTTTAGAATGCAAATGAACAAGAACTATCAGGTATGAATTTGTTATCCTCATGTGATCCTATTATCTATCCATTTGAAGATGATTAAAGTGATAGTGAAACAACTGAATGTGCTCTTATGGGTGAGAAAGAAAGATATCAAATAGAGGCAGAATTTAAAAGGCTCACAGACAAAATTAGAGATCAACAAGATCTATTGAAAAAAAGGGAATGTGACTTCAAAGAAGAATCTACCAAACTAAAAGCTCAACTAGAGGAAGGAAACAAGGTAAGGAAGTTATTCAAGGAAAAATGTCAAAAGTTGCAGGATGAAGTGACATCATTAAGAAATGACGTAAATAAAGAAGCACAACAATAAAGAAACTCAGAGATAGACCCGGATACTATGAAAGGCTTGAAGCTACGATCCTCTCACTAAAGGAAGATCTTGAAGAATCAAAGAAGTAGAATAAATAACTACTCCAAGCTCTTGAAAAACAAGAAAACGAAGTTCTTGAACTAAGACATCAGTTGGAAGAAGAAAGAAAAGTTGAAGAAAACATGAAGAAGCAGCATCGTGAAAGGGAAGAGCAACTTCAAGTTGAGGTAAATATTCTAAATGATAAATTATAAGAAAAGGATAAGCTCTTACGATTTCAAGATAGTACTAAGATCTTGGATGATATTCTTAGTAGTCAAAGGTCTCGTACTATCAAAACTGGTCTTGGTTTTCATGAATCCATTGAAGGAGAATCTAGTTCACAAAGTAAGACAAGGAACTCTAATGCAAAATTTGAGATGCTCAAAAAGGAAATGAAAGGTCAACCCCGTCAACAACCAAGGAAAGAAATTCTTCAAAGAAAATATTTTACTACTCTAATGAATAATGTTGAATGTTATGTATGTCGTAATCTTGGACATGTTGCAGCCAGATGCAAAAGAAGAATAAGTCAAGATCATCACTCAGAAAGATCATCACATTCCAGGTACTTTCAGGGATATTGTTTTTATTGCAATATGTTTGGTCACAAAGCTATTGATTGCTACAGAAGGAATATGAAACATGTAAGATGCTATGCATGTAACAAGCTTGGACATAGAGCAAAGGAATGCAGGAACAAAGTACGAGAACCATACCAAAAAGAGAAAACATCATCACACTTAAAGATATGGAAGAAGAAGGAAGTTCAGACAGAAAGATGTGGCACAGCACAACACACTCAGACACACCACAACAGAGATATAACAGACTCAGGGGGAGCTGAAAGTATAAAACTTTAGTGTCATAAATCTCATACGCAAGTTTCATAAAGGAAAGTTGCATATATACACGAGTTAGACACTTCATAGTCGCGTATATGTCAGTTTGAGGAAAATCAGTAGGGACAGGCTCAAATTAAGGGTATGATATGATTCAGTCCATTATTTGATCGGTTTGATAATGATCTGCTGATGATGTGTGGAAATGTCTTGATGTGTAAAAGTGTTTTTGATCCTAAATTAATGATGTTGATGCCTTAATACTTCTTGCTGATATATGCATGATCAGATCTGACAATAAACAAGATGGCACAAGTTTAGAGGGAGCATATGCTTTTAAAGATGCATTGTTGGCATTATGGTTAGTAGTCCTTGGTGATGATTCTTATATGGCTAAGTGATATATCTTGCTATGGTTATGAGTTGTCCATGACAAAATCTCATATGTTTCTTGGGGTTACATAGTTGATGTTCAGATCAGATTTGTGATTGATTCTCTGATAATGCATATATGGTGCTTACATGATGATCTTCATAAGGATAAAGAGAAGTACAAATCTTGAAAACACATCTTCTTTACTTGATGATGAGTCACTCATATGATGCTGTCGTCATATGCACAAAGATCATATAATACAGTTATGATGTAGGTGCTCACATGGATTGATGTTGTCTTGATACATAGTGCTGGATATATGGATGATTACCCAAAGTTGCATTGTTGGAGACATGATGATGATGAGTTCTTACCTATATGATGATAGGTTGATATTTACATATGTTGATTAATGCAGATATTCCCAAAGTGATGCTACTTGGATCATGTTCCCAAAGTGATGCTACTTGGATCATGTAGATCTTGATGTTGATGAGATGACTATGGTGTTTTACACATATGGTATAATGTGAATGATTTTATGATGATATTCAAAAGGATGAGTGGATATCATGCTTTGTTATAGGACATTTATAGGTTACTGATCTGAAAGTGGTTGTACACGAGTTTATTAAGGAGGATCCGCGTATATACGCATGTTTTTGTGGATACAGTCGCGTATATGTTGATTTGAAGGAAATCAGTGGGCCAAACTCAGGATTAGAAGAGTCTGATATGGGCCTGATAGAGACCATCTGGCATAGATGGAACAGGTACAGAGGGAGAACATGATTGCTGGTTTAGATTTTGTTGACAGATGCTTATGGAGCAGATCATACATTGTGTATGATAGTTGTTGATGACTATCATGGTCTTATTTAGATGTTTGGTCTCATGTAAAGGTCATATCAAGACCCATGATGTAATAGTGTGTCTCTATCTATTGTAGTCATCTGATGAAATCTCTTCTGGTCATATGATGTAATTTGTACCCCCACTATGCATAGGAAGGATGATGAAATATCAGTCATGTATTTCTTTTATCAAGGTCATGTAACGGCCTATGTTGGTTTCCCTACTATGCCTAGGATGGATGATGTTATACTCTTGTATTATCATGTGTAAACCTTGATGTATCCCCACTTGGTTGGGTGGATGAGTCAAGTTTGGTATATCTCCATTTTGATGGGAGATGGATGTATGTATGAGTCTGTGGTGATAGGAAAGTCACTATGATGTATAGAGTCATGTTCTTTCTTGTAGAACATCTTTTTGCAGACCTTGCTTACACTCAGGGGGGCCATGAACAACACACTTCAGTAGAGCAGAGATTTCAGCATGTACTAAGAGGGAGCATGGACAGATTGGTACACCTTGGCATATACAAAGGGAGATCTCATTCAGAGATTTCAACAGGTACTCAGGGGGAGTATGGACAACGGAATGTTTATCAAGGAAAGAGAATATCTTGGTCCGCCCTTTGCCCTTGATGTCAAAAGGGGAGAGTGATTTGATGTTGTTGCCATCAAGTCCAAAGGGGGAGATTGTTGGCATTATGATACATATGTTGTACTTGATGGCAACCCACTCATCTCAGATGATAAATTATAGTGCGGCAAAGTTCACGCACTTTCATGCAGAGAAAAATTCACATGCACTTTCATGCAGAGAAAAGTTCTTTCATGCAGAGAAAGTTCACGCATTTCATGCAGCGAGAAAAGTTCATGCACTTTCATGCAGAGAAAATTCACGCATTTCATGCAGGGAAAAGCACATCAATGGGAAATTTATGGTTGTTCATGGTATTAGTCCAACAGTTTTTGATCCTATGGTTTTGGTCCGTGGTATTGCATCCAAAAGAATTGAACCCAAGTATTGGGTCCGTGGTATTGTTTCTCAATGGTTTTGGACCATGGTATCTCGTCAGAAGTGCTGATCCCAAGTATTGGGTCCATGGTATTGATTTGTTATGGTTTTGGACCGTGGTATTGTGAAAGGCCTAAGACTATAAAAGGTGAAGAAGATCATTAGGCAAGCGTATGGAGAAAGTCTTGAATATCTGATGATGTATGAGATCCAGTATGCAGGTTATGGGTTCATGATGGTTTGCTTGATCTAGGGAGGGATCTCAATGGTGGATGGAGAAAAAGATCTAAGGATACATCGGGATCTAATGGCTTGGAATGAATCATCTCTATACGGTTTGATCTTGTTTAGTCTAGATCTGTATACTGACGCATTTAATGTTCTATAAATATTATGATCTGGGTGTAACTCAAGTTTGGAATAGTTGCAAATCATGAATGAATATTTACAGACATATACACTAGTTGATGGTGATGAAAGCGCATACATACGCAGGTTGGATACATCCAAGTAGCGTATACCATATGAGCTATGATGTTTGAAGTTACAGGTGGTTCTGGTTGTTGATGAGTTCTGATGACTATTTATTGGTGTCAGTATTCTACATATTCATTTTGATTGATTTTGTTTAGATTCAGTGTTGATGGATGAGATCTATAATGGGTCAGGATCATAATGTCTTATCTTTATGGGATTTGATGGGCTAGATCTGGTTGCTAACTTATGTATTATCTTTGTATATGTAATGATCTGGGTATGTTTGAAGTCAAGAAGTGCAACGAAGTTATGAATAAGTAATTAATGACATATACGCTAGTTCACTTTGGTGAAGTTGTGTATACACGCTAGTTTGGCACTTCCAAGTAGCGTATGCACTCTGATGCGTGATTTTTGATGATACAGTTGGTTCTAAATATTGGTGCATAGTTCAGTGTTCTGCTCTGTGGTCTGGTGACTGCATTTTTTTAACAGGGCTTCAGTGATTCAGTATTGGGTGATTTAGATATTGATGATGCTAGTGTTGATTGATTGTGTGCTTCAATGATATTAATGGGTCCAGTATGAAAATTGGATGAAATGTGGCCTTTCAGATTATGGAGTTGTGCTTCAGGAGTATCCAGTCTGAAAATGTATGAAATGTGGTCCCTGGAGGATGAAAGGAGATTGTAGGTCGGCGCTTACGTACTAGTACATCAGCGAGTACAAGATCTAAGGGGGTGGTAGCTCCCTTCCAGGAGAGTTTGAAGAACGAGAGAAGGTTGTAGCCTTTTGCGGGTAGAAGCCTGCGTACTGGTATAAGACTGCACCAGTACAGAACTATTGTAAAAGAAGTTTCTTATTAAAAGAAGATTGAGATGACTTGCAGCAGGTGGTTTTCACCCACATTGGGTTTCCACCTTATATCATGGATTTCATGTGTGCTTCTTGTGTGTGATGATCTGTTTTGTTTTACTGCACATGCTTACTGTTCATATGGTTAATGAATTTCTGATGCACTAACGAAAGATCAACATTTAATGGATTAACTGAATCATAAGTATTCTGGATATACACTAGTTGCATTATACACAGTTGCGTATACACGCAGGTTCCCTTAATTGAAGTAGCATATATGTATTTAAGTATGGAAATGAAATTTTTTTATTGATTTGATAATACTGATTCACCCCCCCCCCCTCTCAGTATTATTTCCAACACTGGGTACTTGGGAAGCTAATCAAGCATTTCAGAGTAATGTGTACCTTGAACAGGTTGATGCTCTTTTCTTACAGATTCTAGGTCAATTAGCATTATGTCTTGTCATACTACAGTTGCATGACTACCGTCACAAACCTAATTCAACCAATATCCAAGTGGAGTTGTGGGGAAGTTCCATTCATTGTACGTCACATTATCCTTCAAATTAGACAAAGTAATATTTCCTTTTATATATATTTTTCTTGTTAGCATAATTCTGAAATAGGTAATTAGACAAAGTATGCAATTTTGTTAAAACTGGAGAGCCTGCCATCCATTCAGAGAAGGTAAATCTTAAGGAGAATCCAATTCAGTATGGCCACACTCTTCAGCCTTGTATCACTTGTTTGGGAATAATACATTTGATATTTCACTACTGCACAAGAAAAATGCAAATCAAGAATGATACGTTATGAACCCAAAGGACAGTGACCACATACTAGGTTCACCCTCCCTACATAAGCAAGGAGAGTTAGCATGTCTATTTTGTATCTGATCTCAATGCATCTACATCATCCCTAAAAATTTCAATCATATTAGAGATTTGCATAGCCAACTCCATTCTATTAATTGAAACTTCTCCAAAATGGAATAGATTAGAAGGTTGTTCTGCACCGTTGTTTCCATAAGGAGTTGTATGTTAGTCTGATTTGGTTTCCCATGGTTTTTGTTACAGTTAGAGGAGCAGGAGGAGGAGGGGGTACAGTTCAGCAGCAACAACACCGACAGTTTAGTTGTTATATGTAGTTGATATTACATGGTATGATTCAAAAGTTCATATGAGTTTAGGAGAAGAAACTAATCAAAAGATTTTGATTGCTTCCTTAGAGTTCTATATCAAATTTAAAGTGTTGGCATAGTCCTTTTGTTATGCACATAGACTAAAATTTTCCTTTTTGCTAGATACTCAAATAGAAACTGAAAAATTGCTGGCAAAATTAGTTGTGGAGCTAGGGAAGCAGAAGGTTTGATGTTCTCTCTTACCTTGTACAATACTTGAGAAAGTGGCATACTGTAATGATCTATGTGGGATGCCATTTATTGGTTAAGAGTTAGAACAACATATGTTTGATGCACTCCAGTATTCTAGGGATCTAAGCCTACAATATTTTTCACGACCTTGAGCTTTTACCATGGTCTTTAATTTAGAGTTGTTTTATTGAACTAAATAAGTTTGTATATAATCTAACAAATCTAGATTCTTGTATGATATTCTAGCAAAAGTATCGTAACATTAATGATTGTTCTGTTTTGCAGAAGGGACATACACAACTTAGAAATTAGACAGTGCATGTCATTTTTTGGGTTATCAATATCATGACTCTTTACCATCTAATTTGATTGCAACAATGCATTTGTAAATGCAAATACCATTATAATTACACGAACCGTTAAAATGTGTTGAAAGTATAATGAGCTAATAAACCGAGTACTTGGGAAGCTAATCAAGCATTTCAGAGTAATGTGTACCTTGAACAGGTTGATGCTCTTTTCTTACAGATTCTAGGTCAATTAACATTATGTCTTGTCATACTACAGTTACATGACTACCGTCACAAACCTAATTCAACCAATATCCAAGTGGAGTTGTGGGGCAGTTCCATTCATTGTATGTCACACTATCTTTCAAATTGGACAAAGTAATATTTCCTTTTATATAGATTGTTCTTGTTAGCATAATTTTGAAATAGGCTTCTCTCGTGGTGCATATAGGCCATGATGACAGGTGTGGGGCAGTTCCATTCATTGTATGTCACACTATCTTTCAGAATAGACACAGTAATATTTCCTTTTATACATATTGTTCTTGTTAGCATAATTCCGAAATAGGCTTCTCTCCTGGTGCATATAGGCCATGATGACTCATCACACAAAACATAAAGTATGCAATGTTGTTATAACTGGAGATCCTGCCATCCATTCAGAGAAGGTAAATCTTAAGGAAAATACAATTAGGTATGGCCACACCCTTCAGCCTTGTATCACTTGTTTTGGGAATAATACATTTGAAATTTCACTACTGCACAAGAAAAATGCAAATCAAGAATGACACATTATGAATCCAAAAGATAGTGACCACATACTAGGTTCACCCTCCGTACATAAGCAAGGAGAGTTAGCATGTCCATTTTGTATCTGATCTCAATGCATCTACATCATCCCTAAAAATTTCAATTATATTAGAGATTTGCATAGCCAACTCCATTCTATTAATTCAAACTTCTCCAGAATGGATTGGATTAGAAGGTTGTTCTGCATCATTGTTTCCATAAGGAGTTGTATGTTATTCTGATTTGGTTTCTAATGGTTTTCATTCCTAGAGATTATCTATTTGTCCCCAAAAGGAACCATTTAATAGCAAAGAGCTGCAACAAAGAGAATCCTGTACTCAACAACAAGCCATATCAAAAAGTCTCTGTCAATTTTGTAGCTCCACATAACATGCTTAACAGTTGCAGGCTTGTGACAAACCATGCATCGTCCATTTGTAATGCCAGTACAATGAATACTTTCATTATTGTAAAACCATTATGAATAATTCTAGCCATGCAAGGATTATAGATTTGAGAAGAGTTTAACCGTAAATTACGTAATCAAGGAAGGAATGAATGAACGAGCATTAGGAGGGAGTTATGTGGGGTTGGTTTCTTCTGAAAACATTGGTGATGAATTCATTTTTGTCATGGACCACGAAGTTAAATAAATTCCCCTAGCATGCAATTATACCTGAACACACTGCCTTGGATTTTTCCTGGACTGAACCATTTCCCAGACAAGACATTCCTGGCCTTGGTCTTGCTAGTATTAGGATTGCTTAATATTATTGTGTAGAAATCTTGTCATTGTGCAACATGGCATTGAGTGAAGGATCTCAATAAATAGCAACAAAAAGATGAGAAGGAAAATATTGATAAGCCCTTGCAGACAAAGTTAGCATTTTGAGTTAATGAAAATAAATGAAAGCCAGAGAAAGGTGTCTGATAAAAGAGGCAGGAAGAAGGATGAATGATATGCATATTCATTTCCTGTGATTGCTTTTAGTGTTGGGATCACTTCCATGGCAGCAGGGGTGATCTACTATCGTTTTGTTTGGAAAGTGAATGTATTGCATGTCTTGGTGGGGAAATGTCTATGTGTCTATGTGAAATGTGCTATAATGGTTGGAGTAGGCATGATAACAAAGAATTCGGGTTTAACACCAGAAGACATTTTCAGGGTCAGCAAGTTCAATCGTGGGAGGTGGAGCATCTGAAGCACATGTTAAGTGATTGGCTGCAGGACAACCCTGCAAAGTTCCCAAACATTATGTTCGTAAATCCTTGAGAGTTAGAATGTCTTGAAGTGGAATAAAATAGAATATAATTTGATTGATTTTGTTAAATTTTTACTTGTTTAGCTCTGGCAGTCTTCTCTAGAGTAGCAGGGAGTAGTCAGTGACCAGGTATAGGACTTTCAAAATGCAAGTCTCACCAGAAGACATTTTCATAGTCAACAAGTTCAATCTTGGGAGGTGGAGCATCTAAAACACATGTTAATTGATTGGCTGTAGGAAAACCTTGCAAAGTTCCCAAACATTATGTCCGTAAATCCTGCAGAGTTAGAATGGCTTGAAGTGGAATACAATAGAATATAATTAGATTTATTTTTTTTAAATTTTACCTTGTTTTACTCTGGCAGTCTTCTCTAGAGTAGCAGGTCATAGTTAGTGACCAGGTACAGCAACAGATCTATACAACAGCAGTAAGGGCACACTTATTGTTGTTGAGATTATGGCTAATATATGCTTGATGCCATGTGTCTGCCCTCTATTTGATGTCTCAGTGTTTTTATTAAGCCTACAGTTGACTGCATTCACTGACCTAGGGACATAGGTTTTGAATGGTGGGTTTTTTTAACTGTATTCATTTTTCCAACACCCGCAAACATAACTTATATTGAGGAATGATGATTGGAACAGAATTTCTAGACAATGGTATTCCTGGGCTTAGTGACACACTATAACTACCTACTAATAACTTTCTCGATAAAACTTTACAATTATTTTCAGCGAAGTCGTTGTTCGTGGTTCTGGGTGGGGGTTAAGGTCGTTGGATCAAGCCTTCTTGGCTCTGGAAAACAAGAGTAACATAAATTTTGTTGAGGGTTTGGTTATTGCTAGATTTTTATTTACTTTTGCGATCTGTTGCTTTTGAAGTTTTATGGTGTCAAAACCCACACTAATTTTAAGTTGATCCACAATAATTGCTGATTGGTAATAATTTTAATGGATTAAGGAATTTAGACTTCTGTGATCCATAATCTTGTTTAGAGAATAGTTTCGGCAAAATCACATAAAAAATCATTTGTCGACGCGTTTCGAACCAACCAGTGTGGTTCATCGTCAGGACAAGTTGAAGATCCAATCTTAGCGATGCAATAAATAGGGACAGCAAGACATTCCAACAGCTAAATTGACAGGGTAACGGTTAACCAGACCTCTAACAGCCAGGTTTGACCAGGTCCTAGGACCTAAATTTATTTAATTATTATTATATAATGTGAATATTACTAATATTAATAAATTTATTTTCATTATCCTTAAATAATATTAATAAAATTCATTATTTATTTAAATATTTAGAATGGTAAGTATCATATATTATTTCTAAATCAAAGACCTCATTTAGAAATAGTATATGATACTTACCATTCTAAATATTTAAATAAATAATGAATTTTATTAATATTATCTAAGGATAATGAAAATAAATTTATTAATATTAGTAATATTCACATTATATAATAATAATTAAATAAATTTAGGTCCTAGGACCTGGTCAAACCTAGTTGTTAGAGGTCCGGTTAACCGTTACCCTGTCAATTTAGCTGTTGGAATGTCCTGCTGTCCCTATTTATTGCATCGCTCAGATTGGATCTTCAACTTGTCCTGACGATGAACAACACTGGTTGGTTCGAAATGCGTCGACAAATGATTTTTTATGTGATTTTGCCGAAACTATTCTCTAAACAATTTTAATGGATCTTAATCTAATATGTTGAGCCAAGTTGTATGGTTTGTGTAATTCAGCGTAGTTAAGATTGAAACCTCGATGTAAGGGTAAAAGAATAACAACAGTGATCATATACAGATAATCGGGTTTGTAGAGCGGTATCATCGGCAAAAATGAAATAAAAAGCTTTGCCAAATACTATACCACATTATATCGCTCATCATAATCCTATGCTTTTATATATCATCACCAATCTGAAATTCTCCCCCATTTCCATGAAGTTAATGATTTTTGCGCCCATTTCCATGAAGTTCATGATTTTTGCCCATATTAACGATGGAAAAGATCAAGCCCTAGAAGTGTTGATCAGGATTCGAACTCATGCCCTCCCTCTGCCTTCGCAATATCTTTTTCTACATGTTTCAATATTGTGTGTGCATTTCTTTGTAATTACAATGGTGGACCTATGTATTGGTGAGATGTATCTGCAAATACCACGGCAAAGCTCTTCAGCGCTCTCAGCACAAGCGTCCAAACTATAAATATAAATGTAAGCTTATGTTTTAAGTCAAAACAAAAATGAATATATTATGGTAGTTTGAAGTCAATCTACTTTGACTTTTATCCACTTATCTAGATGGTTTTTATATATTTTTTAGTTCAAATGTACACTAGATCTTACCAAGCGGTATTTTATTTAAATCTATTTTATGTTTCCATGAGACGAAAAGAATCATTTATCACCTTCATATTAAATTAGAGTAACTCTTAATTCAATATTAATTAATCTACTTAAATGGATAAAAAATAATAAAAAGTGTGAACAACATCCTTTCATTTTCTTATAGTCACTTTCATTAAAGTTGAATTTAATTTATGATATAAAACTTTCCAATCATATGGTGAGGTTAAGCCATATTATAATTAATTATGATGTATATACTTTGTCTGTCTATATATATATAAAATAAAAAGTGTGAACAACATCCTTTAATTTTCTTATAGTCACTTTCCTTAAAGTTGAATTTAATTTATGATATAAAACTTTCCATTCATATGGTGAGGTTAAGCCATATTAAAATTAATTATGATATATGTATCTGCCAATACCACGACAAAGCTCTTCATCGCTCTCAGCACAAGCGTCCAAACTATAAATATAAATGTAAGCTTATGTTTTAAGTCAAAACAAAAATGCATATATTGTGGTAGTTTGAAGTCAATCTACTTTGACTTTTATCCACTTATCTAGATGGTTTTTATATGTTTTTTAGTTCAAATGTACACTAGATCTTACCAAGCGGTATTTTATTTAAATCTATTTTATGTTTCCATGAGACGAAAAGAATCATTTATCACCTTCATATTAAATTAGAGTAACTCTTAATTCAATATTAATTAATCTACTTAAATGGATTAAAAATAATAAAAAAGTGTGAACAACATCCTTTCATTTTCTTATAGTCACTTTCATTAAAGTTGAATTTAATTTATGATATAAAACTTGCCATTCATATGGTGAGGTTAAGCCATATAACAATTAATTATGATGTATATACTTTGTCTGTCTATATATATATAAAATAAAAAGTGTGAACAACATCCTTTAATTTTCTTATAGTCACTTTCCTTAAAGTTGAATTTAATTTATGATATAAAACTTGCCATTCATATGGTGAGGTTAAGCCATATTAAAATTAATTATGATATATGTATCTACCAATACCACGACAAAGCTCTTCAGCGCTCTCAGCACAAGCGTCCAAACTATAAATATAAATGTAAGCTTATGTTTAAAGTCAAAACAAAAATGCATATATTGTGGTAGTTTGAAGTCAATCTACTTTGACTTTTATCCACTTATCTAGATGGTTTTTATATATTTTTTAGTTCAAATGTACACTAGATCTTACCAAGTGGTATTTTATTTAAATCTATTTTATGTTTCCATGAGACAAAAAGAACCATTTATCACCTTCATATTAAATTAGAGTAACTCTTAATTAAATATTAATTAATCTACTTAAATGGATAAAAAATAGTAAAAAGTGTGAACAACATCCTTTCATTTTCTTATAGTCACTTTCATTAAAGTTGAATTTAATTTATGATATAAAACTTGTCATTCATATAGTGAGGTTAAGCCATATTAAAATTAATTATGATATATATACTTTGTCTGTCTATATATATAAAATAAAAAGTGTGAACAACATCCTTTAATTTTCTTATAGTCACTTTCATTAAAGTTGAATTTAATTTATGATATAAAACTTGCCATTCATATGGTGAGGTTAAGCCATATTAAAATTAATTATGGTATACATACTTTGTGTCATATATATATATATATATAGAAAGAATATGCTACTAAATTTCCTCATGCGTGTACTTTTGCATTTAGGGTCTACATATGTTAAGAAAAAAAAATTATAATTTTATGTATATGTACTAATAATATTAATTAAGAAATTATTAATTTTGGAAATTTAATTGAAAAATAAAAAGAAGAGGCGATGAAGGGAGAGTGGGAGAGGAAAGGTGAAAGGTGGAGGAGAAAGAGAGTTAGAAGGGGGAAGAGGGAGAGAGAGGAAGGGAGTGGGGGAGGAGGAAGAGGACAAGAGGAGAAAGGGAAGTGACGGAGGGGGGGGAAGGTGGAGTAGGAGTGGGAGAGGTGAAAGGGGTGTGTGTGAGAGTGAGAGAGTAGGGGGAGAGGGATGCAGGTTGGGACAAGGGGAGAGAGAGGAGGGGAGGAGGAGAGAGAGAAAAAGAAATAGAGAGAGAAAGGGGGAGAAAGGGGAGAGAGGGGAGGGGAGGAGGAGAGAGAGAGCAAGAAATAGAGAGAGAAAAGGGGACAAAGGGGACAAAGGGGAGGGGAGGAGGAGAGAGAGATACAAAAAGAGAGAGTGAAAGGGAGAGGCAGGATGGAGAGAGAGGGAGAGGGTGGTTGAGGAAGAGAGGGCATGGGGGGTAGGAGGAGGAGGAGTGGGAGAAGTGAAAGTGGGGTAGGGTGAGGGAGAGGGAGAGGGAGAGGGAGAGAGGTAGAGTGAGATTGGGAGAGGGAGAGACAAAGAGTGAGAGAGAAAGTGATTGGGAATTTTTAAGAGATGAGTGATAGGGAGAGAGGTAGAGTGAGATTGGGAGAGGGAGAAACAAAGAGTGAGAGAGAAAGTGATTGGGAATTTTTAAGAGATGAGTGATAGGGAGAGATAGAGTTCTTATGAGAGAGAGAGAGAATAGGGGGTTAGAGATGGGGGAAGAGGGAGCGAGAGGCAAAGAGAGATGGTATGAGAGAGGGGGGGAGAGAGAGGTTAATCATTAAAGACAAATAGGAGTTGGGGTAGAGGGGAAAGAGGGGGATCAAGCAAGGGGAAGAGACAGAGGGAAAGAGATTAGGGGCGGGTAAGGGGACGAAGGAGACAAAGAGAGCGTGAGTGGGGGTGGCGGAGGTAGATAGGCGAGTGGGGAGGGGTAGGAGAGAATGCGGGAGGAGAGAGAGAGTGTGAGGGAGGGAGAGAGATGGGTTGGGGAAGTGTGAGAGAGAGTGTGTGTGAGAGAGGGTAATGGGGAGAGAAATGTGGGGGGAGGAATAGTGGGGGGAGAAGGGGGACAAAGATGGGAGCAAAGAGCTGGAAGGGGGTAGAGGAGAGGGAGAGGAAGAGGTAAGGCAGAAGAGAGAGGAAGAGGAAAGGAAGAGAGGAGTAAAGAGAGAGAGGTAATGGAGAGAGAGGGAGAGTGAGAATGAGACAGAGAGAGGGGGGAAGAATGGGGATAGAGAGAGAACATCGTAGAAATGAAGAGAGAGAGGAAGAGAGAGACAAAGAGGGAACAAGGAAGATGTAGAGAGAGGTAGAGGGAGTTAGAGGGAGTGGGAGAGGTGAGGTGGAGAGACAAAGAGAAAGAGAGAGTTTGAAGAGGGAGGGAAACAAAGGAGAGGGGCAGAGGGAGAGGGTAAATGATGGCGAGAGGGTGAGAGAGGGAGAGGGAGAGAGAGAGAGGGAGGGAGATATTTGGGGGAGTTGGAGGGGTGAGAGAGGGAGAGGGAGAGAGAGGGAGGGAGGGAGATATTTGGGGGAGTTGGAGGGGTGAAAGGAACATGGAGGTTGAAGGAAATAGAGAGAGAGAGGGTGAGACTTAGAGGAAGGAATGGAGGGAGGGTGACAGTGAGAGTAAGGGGTTGAGAGAGAAGGATGAAGGAAGAGGAGGAGGAGGAGGGTGAGAGGGGAAAGCGGAGTAAACGGAAGGGAGGCAGCAAGAGAGAGAGAGAGAGAGAGAGAGAGAGAGAGAGAGAGAGAGAGAG
>APFE031504985.1:4446-26564 GCA_000404065.3 Pinus taeda | reverse complement strand
GATAAAGAATTGTATGCATTAGTACAGAGTGTGAAAAAGTGGAAACATTACTTAATGGGAAAAGAGATATTAATACATGCTGATCATCAACCACTTCAATATCTACACTCCCAAACTAAGTTGCAGCAATCAAGACACTATAGATGGATTGGTTTTCTACAACAGTTTCATTTAGTCATCAGATATAAAAGGGGCATACACAATAAAGTTGCAGATATGTTATATAGACCCATTATAAATGCATCTACTATGCTTAAGCATAATTCTGTGTTACATGAGAGTTACATTGAACAATATGCTCAAGTATAGACTTTAAAGATGTATATGCAACTTTAAGTCAAGGAAAACGAGTAAAAGAGTTGGATTATCATGTAAAGGATCGACTCTTATACCATTGTGAGAAGTTATGCATTCCACAAATTGAAAGAGTAAAGATAATTCAAGAAGCACACACTTCTCTAATATCAAGTCACTTTGGGGTAGGTAAAACAGTTGCAAAGATTTTGTTATTGGCAAAAAATGAATGAGACAATTTCTAGATATGTAAGAGGGTGTACTATGTGTGCTAAAAGCAAGCCTAACAACAGAAAACTAGTCTTGTACACTCCATTACCAATTCCTTCTCATCCTTGGGAAAGTGTTTCCATGGACTTTGTTGGAGGACTACCTAAATCTAGGAAAGGTCATGATTATATGTATGTTTTTGTGGATAGGTTCAACAAAATGTGTATTTTGATACCTTGTAATAAACAGATTACAACTGAACAAACTGCAAAACTGTTCTTTCAACATGTATGGGTTCATTTTGGATTGCCCACTTCCATTGTATTTGATCGAGACACCCAATTTTTGGGGAAGTTTTGGTCAAGTTTGTGGGAATTGATGGACAACAAACTGAAGAAAAGCACAATTTTTCATCCACAAACTGATGGACAAACAAAAGTAGTTAACAGGATAGTGATCCAATTACTCAAGGGATATTGCAGCAAGCATCCTAAGATTTGGAATGAACATTTATGTTATGTGCAACATGCTTACAACAGAGCAAAACATTCTTCTGCATAGAGATCTCCTTTTGAGACCTTTTTTGGTTTCACACCAAGGTCTCCTTTGGATTTTGTCTTTGGTAAAGACACCACAGTTGAGGGACACAGTGATGTGGACATGGAAACTAGGTTCATTGAATAGATCCAAGAGATCGACCAGGAAGTACAGGAACAACTAGAAAAGGCCAAGCCAAATACAAGGCAAGGAATGATAAGCATCGGATGGAGCATAGTTTCCAAGTTGGTGACCAAGTCTGGCTATATATCAACAAGGACAGGATGCAAGGTGAAGGTAAAAAGCTAAAGCCTATTAGGTATGGACCCTTCAAGATACTTGAGAAGATTGGTGAGAATTCTTTTCGCCTTGATCTACCAGCTTTCATGCACATCTACTCAGTCGTAAATGCAGATTGTTTGAACCTTCACTAATTGGAGATCCTGAAGAGAAAATTAAATTGCCTTCTATTGATGACCTATTACCTAAATATCTTAATGAATTGTAGGAAGACACAGTTCTGGATAGGAAGGTGAGGACGACGTGCAAGGGAGATGTTGAGTACCTCAGAGTTGGGCTCAAGGGTTCAAAGCCAAGCAATGCAAAGTGGATAGAGATTGGACAAGTGAGACAATTGTACCCTCACTTAGTGGATGCTTGAAAACCAACTTTTGGTGGTCCAAAATTTTTTTTAGTGGGTAGGCCATGATCCGAATTGGATCCATGAAAGTTATCAAAGTTTTATGACTATATCAAATCGGGACAGACTTCAAAAAAAAACTTGTGAACAAAGAGCTATCAGGAAGACCTCTAGATAGTGGCAGTTTGTAGCGAGCAAGGAATGAAGAGGACCTTAGTCAAAGTGCACTGACCGAGGCCCATGGAGACTGTGTAGGACACAAAATATCAGTTAGGAAGTCTGGATCGGAAAATGGAGGCCATTTCTGATGCGTGATTAGCGCATCGTTGGGAAAAACCCCTTGAGAAGGAAATGCTCCGAGTGCTCGGTCGCATGGGAAGCCGGTAAAGCATAGGGAAAGCGCTAAAGAAAAAGGCGGGCCCCGCGCTCCAAAATCGGCAAAATATTGGAGGCATGTTGGGCGGTAAGTGGATTTGGTAGGAGAACGAGCGATTTCACACATTGCATGATGCGTGTCTAGTGGATGAGAGAGAAAACTGCCTCTCATCATGGGCTAATAGTAGAGCAAGTCAATTGTGTGATAAGAGAGAACACCATAGGATCTGGGGGCTCCAGATCTGATAGCAGAGATTATGCCCGATGAATGACTGGATCTGGAGGGAGAATTAAGTTGTGGTGTTTAAAAGTCGGAATTTTGATTTGATTGTTGAGTTGGCGGATGAATCATTATACAACGTAACCAAAATACCGAACCATTTGAGGAAGAGCTAGCGCAGTTCGTGAGAGGACAAGTGGCCACTTCCCTGCGAGACATTACACAGTGGTGATGATGCAGAGGCAGGGAACTCCAAGCGAACAACAGCAGGCAATCTGAAGGGGTGGAAGAGGAAATGGACAGTCATGAGACAAATTGGCTTTAAGGGATGAACAGACAGAGAACAGAAACAAGCGAGCACTGTAAGAAAGAAGGAGACAGTGAGACAGAGAGACAGAACAGAGAATAAGAAAGAAGCAGAAAATAGAGAGCCGAGCTAAACTACAGAGTAAGGTAGCAATGAGTAGACAGAAGGCTTGAGAGGTTCAAGTAATTCATGAGAGGATATCTTTAGGGAACTGGGTACCAAATTGGACTCATCCCATTCAAGACCAGCTGAGGTCAAGACTTGGTAAGGAAGATTCTGTGCACTCTAGTGGCTTGGGGGAATCCAAGAACCACCCTGCTAAGCATCATCTATTTCAGGAGACTCAAATTGAGCTCTTCCTTATAAAAACTCTGCTTTAAAGACACAATAAGGAAAGGCCACCACTGAAAGCTAGACCGGAGATGTAGCCTAGGAGGATTGGGTGAACTCCTTTTTAATTCGTTGTGTTCTTGTGTTTTCTTATTGTGTTTCTCTTACTAGTTTCCATTTTCCAGTTTCTGTGTATTTTGTAATCTAATCGATCCGTTTCCTAAGATAACATAGACACACACCAGCACATGAGTCTGTAATACCTTCATTCATTAACTAAGTAACTAAGATCACTCACGAGTCATTTCCAGATCACTAAGAAGCCATGCGACTACTCCATCTCCATCATAATTGACCCCATGCTTAAAGTAGCCACCCAGATCCTAGAAGGGAAAACCATGAGGAACTGTCATGCAGATGAAGTGCCAGCACCAATTTTTTCTTTAGCAGCCCAGTGCGTAGAGGGTGTACAATTTAACTGGGTGCACTACCTATGCAATGAGTTCCTCATGAACTATAGAGAAGTGCAAGACCTTCCACTATGCATGGATGTTGCTGTCAATTGCACTGGTTGCTTGGGACTTACTGGAGGACAGTTAGTTTCCTCCAATTGCACCAGAGCTACCAAAACCAGTAGAGTTCGCTTCACTCTGGGCCACGATAGAACCCCAAAGGGTCAAGGACAACAAGATATTCTGAATTCTCATGGAATCAAACATCTACGCCACACTTAATTGCAAGCCGTGACTCTCACTGACTGTCTTTGAGCAATTATCTGAATATGTGAAGTTCAAGGTGAACTTCCATTGAGTTTCCCTCAGAGCGCGGAAGGACCCGGCACAAAAGTGGTATGATCTTCCATACATGGTGACGGATGATGCAATCACCATGGTCCTAGAGAGTTGGCTAGCAGAATGGAGCATGGCCTTAGACTTATCAGCTGGGTCTAGTAAGTCTTCCGCGAAGCAGAAGAAGGAAGACGCCAAATTAAAAATGGAGCAGTTGGCTGAAAGACGGAGGAAGGAAGCTGAGGACAAAGCCAAAGCAGAGCGAGCTGCCAAAAACTAGGTAGAAGGGGAGGAGGAAGAGGATGATCTCGACTCTGATAGGAGTTAGAAGTCGCCTTCTCCATAGACAGAGGAGGAGGAGGAGCACTTAGAGCAAGGAGGAATATATCCGAAGACTACTCCATTTTGGGTTAAGCACACAAGGGAGGAGGAGAAAGTAGGGCCATGGAATAATTCCAAGGCCATAAAATCGTCCGTGGACCCAATTACCTTGACAAAGGGTGATTTGAATGATATCAATGATACAGTGAGGGACACGATCGCGGAACTGCTACAATAGTTCGAGCAACAACAGAAACAGGCCTTAGTCACCATTCAAATGGGTCTGCACAAGCTGTAGATTCAGGCTACTCAAGTGTAAACCACTATAGGGCAGGGCAAGGCGACGTCGAGTAGTTTGGTACCTGGAACCTCAAATGTAGCAGAGATGGTTCGTTCAATGGATCCTCGAGTTGTCGTGCTGTTAGATGGATCATTGACCGCAGAAGGAGAGGTTGACAGGGCTACTATCAGTTCCATTAAGAAATTCAGGTTAAACTTGGATGTGCTTCCAAGTGAATCCCTTCACACCCTGATCGATGGTGTGATCACGGAAACGTGGGATCGAGAACAGTGCACCTTGAATGTTATCAGTGAGCAGAAGGTGAACAATGCACAAATGTTCATTGAAAATAATTTGCGATTGATCTTCTTAAGAAGGTTGTAGAAAAGAATGAGCATACAAAAGCTGTGGTGGCTAAGGCATGGTAGACTGTTCCATAGATGAACATCTCAGAAGATGCACCAGGCGACGCAAGAATCAGGAAGCTCATTGCAGTTGTGCGCAAGGCACAAACGGATCTGTCTAAGGTTCAATTTGAACTAAACCTTAAGATCATAAAACTTGAGTTGAGGGCCCAGGCTTCGACTCCACTAGAAGTCAGGGAGCAGCGTGAGACCGCTATCAAAGATGCCATTACAACTATTGATACCACAATGAAGGATTGCATTACGCTCTTCAAGCAAGTGCTCGAAGTAGTTACCAGTTTGCAAGAAGATCCCAACCTAAAAAGGCTAGAAACTGAGGCATGAGAACTGCAGCAGAGGTACGATGAGGTAAAAAGGACGACGCGCACCATCGCCATCACGTAGAGGTTGGGAAAGTTGTAGGAAGAAAAGGCATTAAAGGAACAAGTGGATGCAGCTTAGCGTAAGGAGGTAGTATTGAAGGCTAGATTGGGGCCTTGACTAGAGGAAGCGTATGTACTCACTGCCTCCATTGAAGGGAAATTTTCCAGTCCGTAGGTGACACAATAGAAAATAGAGGTAGATAGCATAGAACTAGCTGGTTGAGTAGGCTATGTAGGCAGTGACGCAGTGTACTGCTGAGGTTGCAGTCGTACAAGTGGAGCTGGGAGGTCTTCGCGACAAGATCTCTGCACTCCCCAAGCAACTCGGGGCGAGTCACGAGATTTGTGTTGGGGGCTTTTTGGGAACGGGTCCCCTAGGGTCAATTTTAGGGTTAAAAGCCCAAGTTTTGGGGCTAAAGGCCCAAGTTTTGTATAAATAATGTAAAGTCTCCGCATTGTTTGGGCGCAGATCACGAAGATGTATACAGTTAAAAAGGGTTTCTACCCTTTGTTTGGGAAGCTTGTGTTGGCTTGATGAGATTCACCCTTGTTTCGCGAACCATGGGAATGTATAAAAAATGAGTCTTAGAAGAGTCTAATAAAGTTTAGTTCTAAGTAAGTTTTTTGAAATTATTTGATGTAATGGTCTGTGAGAGCTAAGAGCAAAGAGTATTAGTGTAGGAAGAGGCTCTGCGGCTGAGTCCGTAGAGGCCTAGGTAGAAGTCCACAGCTGAGTGCACGGACCCTTGCAACTGTGTGCGCAAGGAAGTTAGAGTCTGTACTGGAGATCTGAACAATCAATAAATAGAATTATTATGGAGATAGATGTGTATGAGCTATTTTACTTTTGTTATGAATGTATGTGGTTATGTTATGTTGAATGACAGGTTTATGATTTAATGCTATATTGATGCACGAATTTATGTGCTTTACTTTGTCATATAAAGCAAGTAAAAATATCTATTTACGCGAAGATAATCATAATGCATGTTGAAGTTAACCAATACTTAAGCTAAGCTGGGTAGACACATAAGTAAGAGTGATTACTGGGGCATGTAAGCATCTGAATTGCCCATTTAGTGTCTGCGAAGGATGATCGCAAACCTTTGCGAATGTTTCAAAGCCAAATAAGAGAAGTGAATTGATAAGCCCTAAAAACGCTCATCAGTCTACATGAAGGAAGGATTAGGGTATAAAGCGACATCACAACCATCTCAGGGTGTGGAAAATTGTTTCCTGCATCCCCCCATACTGCTTCGAGTGAGACTTCAGTCTGCACTCTGTGGATTGATTCCGAAAGGGCCAGTAGTGTAAGGATTTTCTTGGCTAATTAATGTTGAACCTGGGTCAGGGCCCATCAAGCCAATAAGCGGCTTTTTTGAACCATCTGGGACCCCTCCTAATGCTCACTAAGGGGCTTATTGATCAATTTATTTTGATTACTTTCTAAAATGAGCAAGGACAATTGGGAAATCTGGTGATGAGGTATTCTAACTTTTCCTTCTCCATATAATTAATTTTAACTATCAAACATCAACTAATGTAATTTATGGTTAGTTAAAAATGAAGAAAATGTAACAGGTAAAAATATTCATTCAAGTATCAATGTGGTGGTTTATAAGAGCATCAATATTTTTTGAGGATTAGGTGGTTTAACTATAACGAATTCACAGGTTAGCTATACTAGTCCAAATATTCCACAGGGCTTATATTCATAGGATGACCTTCCCAAGATTGTTGCACGAACTATAAATCAAGGATCCGCAGTGAAGAGAATGGATTTTCATCCTTTGCAGCATACCATAATTTTACGTATGACTTTGTTTTCTATGATGCTTATTTTATATGTTTAGATTAATTCATATGCTTAGGAATGCATATTCTATCTTTGGAAGGCATGAGTGCCATTATTCTTCTTCATATTTTACAAAGTACATATTTTTATGGTGCTAATATGTATTCATTGCTACAGTGGTCTAGTTGGTACACATGTGGGTGAAATTGGTGCATGGAAATAAGGTTCATAGGAAATATGGCTGATATAAATTTCAGGGTTTGGGATCTTGGATCTTGTTCAATTTCCATGCAGGTAATATATATGACCTTTACACCTTTATAGTCACAATTTTTTTTGTTTATGTTTCCCTTGATGTATCCTATGAATATTTAGGTTGGGAACACTTTAGGTATCTACAATAACTGGTCTTTACTTTTCCATTTGGCTGTGGTTGGTCGTTTTTGGAAAATTTTCATAAGTATAACTTTTATCTTTCTTAACCATTCTTTGTAATGAATTTTCTAAGTAACTTGGTCATCCCATTTTCTAGACAACAAGCAGTAGTTCTCAAGGATCCTCTTGTATAGGTCAATCCTATTGTGTGGAGTCCATATGGTTCTTTGTTTGGTATGTAATTAGACCAAGAAAATTGCATATTATGCTAATATTGAAGATGTCTATATATTATTGGTAATGAGATGATTGAACCCATATTTGAAATATAATGTATGATTATGTGCTTTTTTAATATACATGAGAAGATTATTCATAGCACATAGTGCACGTATATTCCTTTCACGTTGAAAATGACTTGTGGAAACACTTGAAGGTATTCGAGCCCTCTCATTCAGTCTTCTTGTAATAAACCTAAACCTAGTTACAAAGAACATTGAGGTCTATCTTATAGAAAGTGCTTCTTGTTTCTCCATGTATTGTATTTGTTGTATTACTTGCTTTAGTGAATTCATTGTTCTTTCACATCTAATATATAATTTATTTTGGTATATTGATTCCCATGTTGAAGGTGTAAATGGCCTTGCTTTTTCATATCCCAACAAGCAATTGTGTATTTACCTGTGGATATGAAAAAACAATAAAGGTTTGACATGAAACTCTATATTGTGCAAAGTGCAGGGCTTGGAAAATTTTAGGTTGATAAAGATCGATTGGTGCAAGAGGTATGGTATGTTGTTACTAGTGTTAAGCAGTATACTTTTGAAAGTCACGAAGCAGTAATATTTTGTATGCCCCCATTCTAAAGAAAACATTCATGTATGAACTCTTTGTTGTGATTCTAATTTTTTTTAATATGAATGGGAGAGTTTTGTTTTTTAGGGAGACTAATTTCGTGGATATGAATATTCCTCAAGCTAAAGCTTTATATTAGACACTTATTGTGTATAAGTTTATCTTTTCAAAAACTCTTGATGGCAAGATAAAGGCTTGGTTATATGATTTGATGGGTTCAAGGGTTGATTATGATGCTCCTAATCAGTGGTTCACTATAATGACATATAGTGCTAATGGGACAAGGTTGATTCATCGTGTCATTTCAGCTCTTGCTTTGTGCTATGCATTATTTATGTTGATTATTGATTAGCTCTACAATACATGGAGAATAAAAACACTGAAAACTCGATGCAGGCTCTGCTCATGTGGAATACGAGGAGAAAGAGAATTGTTTCTTCTTGAATGGAATGGGAGTGAAGGTGCTATAAAGCATACTTATCAAGGATTTTATAAGCACTCTTTGGATATTTTGCAGTTTGATATGACTAAGAACTTAATTTTAGATGTCGAAGATGAATATTTGATCAAGTTATGCGACGTGGACAACACAAACCTACTATCAAATGTTGATGCTGATGTTGGGTTAGCTGTATGGTTTTACATATTTTCTTACACAGTTTTTTTTAATGTGAACTACTTGCATGGCTAGAAAGAAAGACTTTCATGTTAGCTTTTATGTTTTCCTATTATCAGAGTACTCCTTGTATCCACTTCAACAAGGGACATTATTGGCAGTTTCAACCAATGATAATGGCATCAAAATTTTAGTCAAGGCTAATGGCCATCAATTATTACACTCATTTGAGAACTGTACTTTTGATGCAGCAAGAGTTCCCTTTGATACGAAGGTAAGAGTTCTACATTTATGATGTGTTTGGATTTCAAGATTTACTTCAAATGTAGTTAAACTGATATTTGGTTTCGTAGGCATTAGTAGTAACTCAAATCGAATTTGTAAGCACACATGGGGCACAAACTGTTAGGGGATCTGATCGAGTTTCTTCCATAGTTTCCATGGCTGGTGGTGGGCTCCAGTATTGCAGCAATAATGATGCAACTCCTGGGACTCCCATCTTTAATTTTATCAACCCGGTAGTTCGTAACAAACTTGGAAGCGACGGTGTTGTATGCACAAGTACTAGCTCTTGCCGCAGCTGTCACTTGGTCAGTTGGCACAAGTCTGCTAGGGGCTCAAGCCAACTTCTATGAGCTCTGAGAAGAATATTTCTAACTGATGGATGAAAGCTAACTCGAAGCAAGCTAATCTATTTGCAGAAAGAAACTGAAACGCTGAAAGCAAACGCAAACCCTAATTTTACCAGCTAGCTCTACTAATGCAAGAAAGAGGATGCAAACTACTGGGAGAGATGCCATTGACTTTTAAGAAGATGAAATGCATGTATCTAAGCTATGTCTACAACAAAATATGAAAGAACCATCTTTTTGTATTTTTGAATAAGTTGTCAGAATTATCATGCATGCGAGTTTTTTTTACTGTGCAGAGGTGGATTGGAGAGATAAAATGCTTGCAGGAGGTTGGGAAGGTTCAGAGAGGGCCTAAGGGGTCCCTAGCATCCTTCCTGAGAGTTTCATAGAGTTTGGCCTTCAAGAAACCTCATTCGTGAGATTCTACAGGAAGTCTGCAGGGGTTCTACAGGATGTTCAGGAATTTCTACAGGATGTTCTGCGATTTTCTACAGGATGTTCAGAAATGGGATTTTGGAGGATGGATGGATGAAGAAAGATGAAGGAGTGGGCATGGAGGCAGGATAGGGGCCTGGAGTGACCTAGGGACTAGTGGATGGAGTGGTGAGAAGGTGTAGAAGGCTGACTTGGCTCAAAGAAGGTTGGACCAATGATTGCACAAAAAGGTAGGGTTACATGGGCAAAAGGATAGATGTGAGATGAGGAACCTAGCTAGGAGATGGAACAGATGGCCCTGATGAAGCTTAGGTGGATGAAAGAGTGGTAGAGATGCTCTGCATAGTGTACATTCAACTAAATCAACAAAGTCTTGCAAGTAATCAAAGTCCTAGCTAATCTAATCTAACTAACAACAAAGTGAATGAACAGTAGATTTATTTGAAAGAAAACCATGTATATCAAATATGCAATGAAACACTTCAGAGATCTGAACACATAACTAACTTCTGGAAATGAAAACAATACACTAAGGATTGCATGGTAGAGAAAAACAACGTTTTTGTTGGCAGCAATGTCACCTTTTTCCCAGCTCATGATCCCACTGAGGGAGAGGTGAGATCAGAGGTGCTTGATGGCCTATTTCTGGAGATATTCCCTGTTACTAATCTATCAAGTAAATATTAACACGAAAAGCTACTTTAAACATAAAAAGAAACCTAAATAACAAACCAAGATTTAAATCTAAATAGCAGATTTTATTCTAAGAATGCAGCAAAGACACATGAAAGTAAACAAAGGAAGTACTGGGAACTTGAGATGGGCCCAACCCCAAGAGATACAGCCTCCTAAGAGAGATTTAGAGCTGGTTCAAAGCTGGATTCATCTTTATTGAGAAAGAAAAGAAGAGTTACATCAAAAATTGTCCACAAGGGAAAGTTTGAAAAGGTGCTGAAATGCAAAGCTAATATACTGACTAAAATCGAACTACAAACTAGCTAACTTCTGCCTACAAAGTGACTAACTACTTGCTAACCAAAATGAGGTCCTAAGCCCTCTTATTTATACAAATTGAGGACCCCAACAACCCTCCTAAACTTTAGGGACTCGGCTGCCCAAAACTTGCAGTTAACAACAGTCCTACTTGACTTGCTCAGCTGCCCTTGTAGTAATTGATTTGATGGCCCTTGAACTCCGAGCTGATGGTGGAGAATTCGAGGCAAGGGCCCATAAATGAAGGGAACACCTTCCTAAAAATCCTCTCCAAGAATTTGGTTGCCAAGTGCTCATTTAAACGTTTGATTTCGTCTCCAAATTGACCAAAAAGACTACACAAAGCACAAATTAGACTTGTTGGCATAATTACTAACCCAATTCACTCTATTAGCATAAATATAATAAAAACCATGCAATAAAATAATGAGAATGGTGGATTAAGTCGAATTAGGAGGTTGGCTGAGCCCATATATTTATCCATTTTTGGGGCTCATCAGCTGGACTAGTATGTCTACTTTCATGCTATAATATTTCTCTAAACTATAAGGTGTAACACAACCTTTTAATTAAGGATGGTGACTAAGATGACCCAAAACTCAAGTTGTAGTTATTAGCATGGTGTTTAGAAGATTTTTTTTGTTTTTGTTTTTAAGAGCTTCACTCACACATCCACTTTCGTGTTGAGTCTAAAACATGTAGCATCTCCTCTAAGCTATTTTTGGTTACTCATTAGACAACAAAATTACCGTATCTTACCTAGCCTAGGCTTTATCTTGAAACCCTAAAATCTAAATTTCTATGGGTTGAAACCCTAACTTTAGTTTTCAATATGATTCAACAAAATGGAGGGGAGAGATCAATACATAAGAAATATCTTGGAGAGAATCAACCAAAAATGTAGCTTAAATTTCCTGGTTAAAGGGGTTGATGATCCTCCATGGATAAGTTTCATTTCATAAGCAAGAAAATCTCACCACTAGCTAAGTGCAACACCAAGCCTCTAGGGAAGACATGTTGTAAACAATAGAATCTCTCCAGCTTCTTGCACTAAAAAAAGAAATACCTACAATCGAAGTAAAAATGTTTCATTTATCCATATAACAACATGTCTGAGAATATCCATTATGCAACTTATAAAGATAAAACTAAAGGCCTTATTTACTTCCATGTTTACTCTGCAATTTACCTATAGTGCGAGTAGCCTGGATGGCTTGGAAGTTGGCACTTATAAATAGCTCAAATTTCTTCACTTTTTGAGTGTTTCTCATAACTTGCATCTAAGTTTAGAAAGATATGTTATTTCTAGGTGCAAGCAACTTTCGACATAAATAGGAAAATGCACGCCTACAAGAACGAACAAGGTTTTTTCATCAGATTTGTAGCTACTATTGATACCTCAAATATCCTGTAATGGCTAGAGTTTGGTTTGGTCTATGCCAAATTCGAAATTCTTTTTGTGAAATATGGTCTTGTGAAAAGGTCTAAATTTCTATCAAGTCCCAAAAAACATCATTCCAAATACTTGTGTTCACCAAAATCTTTAACGTTTTCTATTGTGATTTCCAAAAATGAATCAAATAAATACATTGGGCATTTATAAAGAACAACCCTTGCAGGAGTATTTATCAATCTTTAAAAGACAACTGTGATATAGGATAAGGATAGCTTCAGATAACCTAGAAATTGAAACAGAGCAATGGAAATGAATGGAGAGAACTGTAAATTTTTTCGAAAACCTATGTGATGAATGAGAAATTGAAGATATAATTCATGTGTTGTTGGCATTTTTTCTTACAATAAATTTTTATGTATATCATTTTCCTAGATTATGCTATCATCCCATCTCTTTATGTCTTGCAAATTTGATATTTTGATTCACCATGTACAAGATATGTGGCTCAAGAAAGGTGAATCATGTGTTTGATTGCCAAGTTAAAAATGTGGCCAATGTGAATAAGATCTAGGATACAAGTATTGTGATGAATATTTGGACAGACTGATGGATTATATTATAAATATCTGCAAGGTCAACTAGTCTATGAGACAAATAACATACATGTCCTGTATTTCCTTTAAAAGTAAATGAACAATATAAATATCATAGAAGCGAAGGGATAGTTTAATAATCCCTATTAGTAGATGCATCCCCGCTCATTTAGGCTCAGATTCCAAAGCTATCTCACTTGATTTGGCTATGTAAGCTTTTGTGAATTAATCTTTCAAACGATAAGAGATTTACTTTAGAATGAAACAAATAATCAATAGAAAAGAATGTCATGAAACTATGCCAATGGAAGGTGTTGTAAAAGCTATGTCTTGCTAGGATTTACCCTCGATAGAACCCAATGACCCATTGAAACTTATTGTTTAGTGGACCATAGGATATTTCACATTAGTAAGGATATGCTATAATTGAGAAACCATGTTTTTTCTGAACTCAAAATTCCCAAGGGACATTTAGAGTTATGATATAGGTGAGATTATTATCTTATCTTTGGACGAGATTTCACTCCTAAGAATGCTCTTAGTTATAAAATTTTTGTAGATGATTAAAGAGATATAGATGTTATTTTCCATGCATCTTCATACAGATTTATTTATACATAAATTGTCAATATGCAATAATCGAAGAAGCAAAAATTGTACATGATATCCAACGTGTACTTGAATTGAAATGAGACAATAGAATAATTTATGATAATTGATCAAACTGGAACTCCAAACCTTTTGCTTATGGAGACATATTCCTTTACCAATGGATGAAACACAAGTATTTGGAGACATAACCAAGCCATTAATTTTTTTAATTAAAATACTTGGTTTCGGGTAGAGAAATATTGAGATTTCATCAAGATTTTGAGGTTTCGAAGGACAAAAAATCAAGAAGTGAGGTAGAAAACAACTTCATTTGATCTCTAGTGCACATATGCATGGGAAATGTAAAGGATATACATAACTTTGTCCCTTGCGACCCTTTGATGATAGACTCACATGCATAGAAGCAATGACCCACTTCATACATACTTGTTGAAGTCCAAATGTTGCCAACCACATTCAAAGATTTTGATTCTTCCACTCTGATTTTGTGAGTTCTCCCAAGAAAATAGGAAATAGCCTAGATTTCTTAGAAGAGCTTGGATATAGACTAGGAAGCTTGATCACATGCATTCAAATTCATTCACCAATATGATTCAATCCAAAACAATCCATCTCCACCCTCGATATGAAGCATTGTGAGGGATAAAAAACTTGAAATTTTGAATCGTATATTCATTTACCAATATGAATCAATCTAAAACACTGAAAATTTATTTTAAAAAAGAAACTTTATCAAATTTTTAATGCAAGAAAGCCTAGTTATCACTTGTACAACAATCATGTCTAGGATTTGAAACTAAGAAAATTTATTTTAAGTTCTTTGATTTCATTGTTTATTTAGATGATACAAAGTGTGCCATATCCTAGAAGGATATATCATCCTTCACTTAGGCTCTTTAGAATATACTAACACAGTAGTTTTCCCTATGACATTTTTTGGTAGTTGAGGTTAAAAGTGAGGTTTACAGTTTAGCACACTGTCATGCACACAAAGCTAATTAGAGCATTCAAGATTCTTATTGTGACAACAAAATGCGCAAGATTCAGGGTGCCTAAATTATGGTGTGGTTCTGATGTTACATAGTGAAGGAAAAACTAGCTCAAAATATTATTATTTAATTCCTCAATGTCAACAACAATTTGTAAGTATGCAAAAGCAAAGGTTCAAAAATGGGATTTTTCTCTCACTTGCATGTAGACAAAAAAGTAAGTTGCATATCTCACCACATAAATTATTATGTATCTCACCAAAAGAAGTTATCTTTCCATGGTATAGGTCGACCAAGTGTAAACAAACTCACTAAGCATGAGAGTTAACCAGGTGGAGGTTAATCAAGCATCTCACATTGAGACACAACATTAAGTCCTCATTTTTGCGTAACTAGTCATATTATTCAGTAAGATAGATCCACTGCTCAGTCAAAATAAGAGAGACGTATAGGTCAAATAGAAGGCTTATTACACCAGCTAACAATGAAATTAATACCCAATGAGGAACAAAGCACAAGATGTATTAAACAGAGGATGAAGGGAATGCTTAGCAATTTAAGTCAAAAGTGTTGAGCTAAGACACTTGACCAAAAAAATAAATCACCACATTGCAGCGAGCAGGTAAGAGAGTTGACCCATAGATTGTGGATAGAAGGAAGATGCCCAACGACATAAAATGTTGAGAAAGGTCTATGGGTAAAGTGAAATCACCCAGACAACACTAGATCATGAAGTATGGTTTGTATGTGATCTATGGGCAAAGTGTAGACACTCGGCAATGGAAAAAACATAATGTGTGACCAAGAGAGGAGATATGACCACAAGAGTGGAGGAAACACAACCAAAAACAATTCAACTCGAGGATTGAGTGAAGTGCACCCCCCCCAAAGGATCTTGGAAATTAAATTAGCGAAACTCTTTAATCATCTCTAGAATCACTCAATGGGAGAATATAAACACGAGATTCCTTGCTCGCTGTAATGGTGATGGATACTTATCTTGCAACAAGACCAAGAAATGAGTTTAGGACCACACTTTTCCTCCCAACCTTAGACCAGGTTGCACTATAATCATTCTTGGTCCTCACTCATTCCCAGGCCAAGTTGTGAGGCTTGAGAGGACTGCTACATGGACCAAAACTATTTTGTTAATTGGAATAGGAATCCCAACAAAAACAACAATTAGAGCTCATCCCTCTCCTATTCATGCTTTCTTGAGTTGATTAGACAAAGTGTTGTTCTCCACAAAGTTTAAACCTCCTTTTTCCTTTCCTATGAGTGTTGCTTTCTTTTATTAAGATCCCTCAACCATTATCCCCCATAACACATATATAAGGTCTGATCTCCCTTATTGGTGTCTCCCCTATCTTTTGTCCTAAGCTGATCAAATTTTCTGCTCATATTAGTGTTAAGCTTGATCCAAATCCTCTAGAATAATTAAAAGTATTCCACCTATCCTTCTATTCTAGATTTGTTTTTTGGGTTTTAGTTAACCTTGTAATCACTAAGTGATCTTTGGGTTTTCCTGCCACTTAATTAAAATATGTCGTCAGCACTCAATCTTCACTAGCCTTGGAACTTATGTCCTTAACTTAGCCTACTACATTTTTTATAGTAAGCAGGGGATGTAACTAGGGATATTATAGATATCTCTAAACTAAAAGGATAAATATATTGCATAATGCATTGATTGCCAACTACATAATGTTTTCAAAGTATATTGAAGGTTGTGGAAGTTTCATGGTAGGGAGAGTTTAAATGATTTTTTGTGCTTTTGAATATGAATATGCCTGTCTCTTTTCAACAAAAGGACATATTCAAAGCAAGAATGGTTGGAAATGTGTAAACTAAACAATTGAAAGTATGTCCTCAGCACTCAATCCTCCCTAGCCTTGGAACTTATGTCCTTAACTTAGCCTGTTACATTTTTTTATAGTAAGTAGGGGAGGTAACTAGGGATATTACAGATATCTCTAAAATAAAAGGATAAATATCTTGCATAATGCATTGATTTCCAACTACTTAATGTTTTCAAATTATATTGAAGGTTGTGGAAGTTTCATGGTAGGGAGAGTTTAAATGATTTTTTGTGCTTTTGAATATGAATATGCCTGTTTATTTTCAACAAAAGGACATATTCAAAGAAATAATTGTTGGAAATGTGTAAACTAAATAATTGAAAGTGATTGATTTTTTTTGTTTGTCAAAATGGAGTGGATTCTAGGAGTGTTGGAGATAAGTTCACAGTGGCAGAAGATTCAGTAGATAAAAATAAGAGTTGGAATCCCACCAAAATAATCGAACAGCTCAGCTCAAGTCCTTGAGAGTTTTAGATAACCTACCAGCAAACAAGGTGTGTATTATCCTAGGTTGAATAACTCATAATGGATTACCGAGGGAAAATATCTTGTATCAATCTGAGCTTATTATGAAGTTTCATTGGTTATTTCCATTTTCTTTTGATGTAAGGGCAGTAAATATGTACTTGTCCTTCTTAGTGCATATGAGCCTGTACCTTTCAATATTTCTTAATATGCAACTCATTCAGTCTTATATCTTTTTTTATTGTTGTTGAGTAGTTATGTCTTACAAATCAATGTACTTCAGAGGTGCCCATTTGATGGATATTATCTGGGTCTTGACCTTATATTTTCTTTTGTATGAACAACTATGAGTGCTTCATGGTCATAAACTATTAGTTTATCAAAAATTGTAATCTATCTAAGGGACATGAGCATTGAGGACATCGACCTCCTAATTTTGTTGATTTGTTCACACTGTTATTTCAAAACCTCTAGCTTGGTACATAAAGTTTCTATTTCTTCTCAGTTTAAGTGTCATGCCATGTATGATTTTGGAGCATTCTTTGGCACATAGCTTTTGATTCCCAATGCCTTCCTGCAGAGGTTGGATATAAAGTGAGAATTAGTACATTTCATTTTTCTAGGTTACAACAAGAGCCTTTCTTTGTATATATTTAGTTCTTTATTATAATCACTTTATACTTTCATGAACTGTAAATTTTGAGATTAATATAGATTAATTCAAGATTTGTCATTCTGGAATTGGCTTCCAACATTGTGCACAAGCTCTGGAAATGGAAACGAAATGATCACAATGCTAGTGGAAAGGTGCTTATGTTATCCTTTGTTTAGGTCATGTTGTTTTTAATATATGATATCTTTTGTTTAGTTCATGCTCTTTAAAAAGGTGTGCATGAAGTTATTACACTAGTTAATTGAGAGAGATCAAGTTGATTAGTATCTTACAAATTAATTTTAAAGTTTTTACTGGATGCATTTGGTATATCATATAAAAGGAGTCATTTTCACAAGAAACAACTAGTATTCCACCTTAGTTATGGCAAGCTTCCAACGACATACTGATGATAAATGCCATAAGTGATACTAACCCATTATCAAAAAATGACTCATACATCATGCCAACGAGTGGTGGTAAATATTCTTTGTTCACTATGATAGATTTCATAAGCTAGTCAAACTCACCAAGAAGACCAAAGAGACCAGGGTGATCTAAGGATCTAAGGCTTCGGATCTCTGACCTACTACGAAGACCAAGCAAAAATCAATCCAACAGGAAACAATTCTTAGAAAATCACTTCAAACGAGAATGCCAATGAAAACTAACTCACAAGGAACTTTTGTTAAGACAAGCACAGTTCTGGGCATATACTAACAGCTATGGACAAAAACTAAACCTAACTGAGTGGATGGATCTTAGGTTTTTCAAAATTTTGATAGGGTCCACAGGCCCCCAGTAGAACCCGATGCAGTGCCGCTCTGTGTAACACTGTAACAGTGCGGACAGGTCCACACTGTAACTAACTCAGACGGTGTGGTCCTCTTCCAAAATTTCAAAAAATAAAAATCCAACCAGGATCTAACAAGTACCCAAACTCACACACATCAAGGAAAAACTAGAAACCAAAACTTAAGTTTCTCAAGTAAAGAAAAGACAAATCAAAAACCAAACCAAACCAGTCCCCAGCGAAGTCACCAATTTGTTGGCAAGATAAATTGTTCTTGCAGACAAGACCGATCTCCCTAGTATCGAATGATATCTAGCAACAAAGAGCACAAGAAAATCTACTTTTATCTAAAAATATTTCTATTCATAAATGAACACTAAGAGGTGTAACAGACCCTACCTCGGTTCAACGCTTGTTTGTAGCATTTTTATCCCAACAGCTTCAAGCAGTTCCTTTTTAATAACCTACATACACAAACAAACACACATCAAAGCATACCTGCATATAATAGAACATGTTCATTATAAAATAAACCATTAGAGATAGTTCATTGAGAAAAACAAACTTGATTGTATTAACTTTATGAATAAAATAACTTTACAACCTTTGCCTTGATGTTGCACAAGTTCTTTCAAGGGTCCAGCAGGAATCTCCTCTACTTTGACAAGCCTCACTCACTTCCCAAATGACATGAAAGGTATGTGGTATCTCCTCTCACAAGCTCAAAAAGGAAGTCTAATTTCCAGCAGCATTTACCCTCAAGAATCTTTAGCTTTCAACCTCCTCTACAACCAGCCCAATGCATGAATTTATAGTGCAAATGGAGGAAGTTGCAGGCCCACCATTGAAGGGATAAGTTCCTCCTTCAATGGGATAAGCACCTCATATCATGGAGTTAGCTCCCTTAGTTATGGAATGGATGAACCAAGGTGGAGCAGACTTGCCAACACAATATTCCTTCTAGAAGTGTCTAGAAGTGACCCAAGATGAGTTTTTAAGAATGAACTCACCCCTTTTTAACTTTTACAGGGGTTCGCACCCATTACTCGACAGACAGAGCGGTCAGGTTCGCAGGAAACATGACCATTGGGTGCGGCACCGCAAGCAATGCTAGGAGAAAGTGCGAAACCAAGATTTGAGATATTTTTAAGGTCTTTCTCCCGTTTTCAAGGCTTGACATGAAGAGCTGAGGCTCAAGACTTGCAAAGGAGGTATGTATGAGTGTTGATGGACTCACACAAACTATAGAAAGTCATGGTGACAATTTTTTGTGTAACACCAAATAACTCACTATTTTTTGTTTTCATCCTCGACAATTGTCCCATGTATGCAGACCAATGATGTTTGGGATATCTACAGGTTGGAGTTGCTCAATGTACCTGTCAAAAGAGGCAGATTCATGATCCAATCTACACACTCCTCTTTTATCTATCAGTAATATAATGATATTAAAATCTCCACCAACAACCCATAAAGGATCTCCGATCATTTGTTTATTATCCATCAGTTGCTCCAAAAAATTAACCTTATCCCAAGCCATGGAAGGACCATACACTGTTGTTAAGAAGAAAATCTCCTTCGTCCTGCCATAGTGGAATCTTCCCATCAATATTTTAGGGTTGGCCATCTTGCCTTGAAAAACTAATTCAAAAGGATTCAATCAAATTCTCAGGCCACCCTCGCTACCCCTTGCATCAAGGGACATAGTTTAGAAACCTTTCAAACAATTTTCAGCGATTGCAAGCATTTTATTCCCCATCAATTTTGTTTCCTGCAAAACTACAACCATAGGTTTTTCCATACTAATCCTTTTCCTTTCTCTAAGATAGTGTTGCTTCCCTTTTATATTTAGCCACTGGATATTCCATTATAAAATCTTCATGGTGAATGTTTCAATTGAGGCAGAGATATCTTCGGTAAGGCATTTAGCCCACACAGTTTAATAAATTCTCTAATACACTCTACAATGCTTCTTTTTAGGGTTTCTTCCTTTTTTTTGAGATATTTTGTTAAAACTTTGATGATAATTTATTTTCATTTCTCTTTGAGGGCTTGAAAGTACCAAACTACTAGTCCTTATCCTACGTATTGTTATTGTTTCATCTTCTAGTTGAGGTAGGCAAAAACATATTGTTCTCGATTTTCCTTGGATAGTTTACCTAGGCCCTATTCGGCCCATTCATTAACCATACTAACCAAGAGTTTCTCCTTTCTTGAGAGATCATTTGGACCTTGCTTCATTAATGTAACACCCTCCTCCCACATCTACCCAACTAACCGACCAACCGGGGTAAACATGTGACAAAAGAATATTATGGTCTGATTCGACTTCCTAGGTGACCTTAAGGAAGTCGAACCGATGGAAACACACCATACAAACCTTCAACTTCAAAAATAGTACCCCTAGGAACCATCCCAACCTTTCTGCTAACTAGCCCCTGGGTCCCATTGAGTTTTTAAGCTATTAAAACTCTAGACGCCTCCCATGCTATGGGCTTGCCAGCGTCCAGAGAGCTCTAGACGATCCCACAAGACTGCATGCTTGCATCCAGGGACTATTTCCAGCAGACTTGTGCTAGAGTCTGGGGAATTTAAGGAGCTTTTCAAGATTAGAATTTTGACCACTTTCTAGAACTTTTTGTAACTTCTGAAATCCATTAAACACATGATGAAAATACTAATAAATCAAAAACTAACTCCAGGGATAGGCCTAACCATCCCCAACTAGGACTAACATTCTATAAAACACTTGGCATCAATGCAATCTACAAGTGTAAATGACATATCTAAGCATAGGGGTCTCATACTTATCTGAGATTCGCTATGAGGAATTGTTTCCTTATCACTTCAGCTACAGTTTCATCCATTAGGTCATAGATACATTATTCATTCATTTACAAGTAAAAACATGATGAGAGCAATACATAGCTACTGTCATAATACATATTCATAACCATCATAATAACAAAAAAAATACCAAGAAAACAACAACCATATAATCCACATATAAACCAGTATAATACTCGTGGAATAACAAGGAGAAATAACTCACATTAGTGATGCAAAGGCCAACTCGGTATGGGGCTACCATGTTCCACTCGACTATGGAATGACTGAGCCAAAACTCTCTTTAACCATTCACCCCCATGCCATATTCCAAGCATGAATGTGCGATCTCATAGAACCCATCAATCCAAAACTATCCAGGGCTTCTAGAGGCCTTCCACCTCAACCCATCAAACAATGATTCCACCTCATGGTCAAACATCACAAAACCATCATCGGATTGGTATCTACCTATGCCTTCTAGGGCTCTAAAGTGTTTGTTCCAACCCAACTTGCAGGACTAGTAACTCAACCCACATCTTATATCGGGCTCCAGAGCGTTTGTCCAACCAAGCCTCTAGGACTAGTAACTCAACCCACCAAGGGCTTTAGAGCATTTGTCCAACCATGACTCTATGAATCTAAACCCAAGCTGTTACAAGGCTCTAGAGTGTTTTCCCAACTAAGGCTAGGACTAATAAATCAACCCAAGCCATTACAGAGCTTCTGGAGAGTTTTTCCAACCAAGGTTCCAGGAACTAATAACTCAAACCAAGCTAAAGGAAACATGAGAACTGTTAGGTTCCTATACCAATAGGTTTCATCTTTCATGATTGATAGTGGAAGGGCTAAATATGTTCATCATTGCAGGCTGCAAAGGTTCCATATTTTGTGTACATGCTATGAAAATTAAAAAATGAAAAGAGGGTATGCCTTAAAAGAATAATCAAAAGGCAAGAAAATCAAATGATCAAGAAAAAAGTGAAAATGAACCCCAAACTAAAGACCAGGAAAGTGGCTAGTCAAAATTCCACTACTATCTTTTGGGCATTATCAGACTCTACAAATACTGCTGCTAATCATACTTGATGGATGGCCCAATAGTCTAAACTGGACCATGCCATGTTTAAATTGCTTGTTGCA